>JAHXMU010023635.1:0-18101 GCA_019455685.1 Philornis downsi | reverse complement strand
TCTGCCATTTCATCATGGAAAGACTTACAAACAAGCAACGATTGCAAATCGTTGAAATTTGTTATCAAAATTCGTGCTCTTTGGCAAATGTGCATCGTGTGATATGACCATTTTATGGTCGTCATAATCGACCTGCTGAATCAACAATTCGTGCTGTTATCTGCAAATTTCTCACCAAATTTACTTTGTTGGACATAAAACCATCGACTCGCATGCGTAGAGTGCGTACCGAAGAAAATATTGCAGCCGTAGCGACCAGTGTTAATGACGGTCGTGAAATGTCAATTCGTCGTCGTTCTCAGCGATTGGGCATGTGTTACTCAACCACAAGGAATTTTTTTTTTTGCCCCAATTGGCTAAGTTGAACATGGTTGGCATGTGGTTTTATCAAGACGGTGCAACATGCCACACTGCTCATGAAGCAATGGATATGTTGAGGGATGAATTTGGTGAGCAGCTTATCTCTCGATTTAGCCCTGTGAGTTGGTCCCCAAGATCTTGCGATTTAACGCCTCTCTTAATTATTTCTTGTGGGGTTATGTCAAGACGTTAGTCCATGTGGACATACCGAACACTATTGAAGCCTTACAGGATAACATAACACGCGTTATTCGTAGAATACAGGCCGAAATGCTCGAAAAAGTAACGAAAAATTGGACCTTCTGAATGGACATTTTGAGATGGAGCCACGGACAACATTTACATGAAATTATCTTTAAAAACTAAATGGCAAAGACCAATTTATCGATTCCAATTACAAAATTTAATATATGATGCAAATTTGAGTGTTTTATTCGATTAAAAAAAAAACTACGATAAAAAAATCACCCTATATTAATGCTAGTTGGAGGCGGTTGAATCGCTGTTGTTTGTATTTGTCTTCCATTTTCAGCCACAACATATATCGGCAATGAAAACAGAGAGTGGAATAAAGAAACGGATCTTCTCAAATGAGCGACCGTGACGCGATGGTTAGTTCACGCGATTCCACATACAGCCGTCTATCACATCAATGTGTCGAACGAACACTTCGATTGGTCGATTAATCGACAAGTCTTTTAAATGTTTACCAGTCTGTGCCTTTCTGAAGTCTAAAGTAGAATACATATGAGCTCACTGAATATGAGAAGTTCTCCCATATTTCATTCATTGGATGCAAAGAAATTTGTTGTTTTCTTATCTTCTCAAATGATGAAGACGTCTGCTTACTCTTTACAGACAACTATCTCTATTCTCTATAAGAAGAAGACAGGATAAACGTGGTAAATCGATTTTACCAAAAGTATTGTATATGGTAATGAAACCCAAAGTCAAAAATTATAATACCGGGCACAACAAAGCAAACGATGCACATGACATGCTGGCAGAAACACCTATGGATGGTGGAAATTAGCTGATAATAGGCAATCATCAAGTGACCGATGATTTCAAACTAAGCGCGTTGTTAATTTAAAATGGCCAGACACAGTCCAGAATTCGTACATTTCCTGCTTACCTTAAAAAAAGTTGGAAAAATAGCTAAATTTATGAAGGGTGAAGGCAACAAAATTTTGAAAACGACAACAAATGTATAATAAATATTTAATAAGACGTCCATAAAGATATAGTTTGTTTCCTTCGAGTGGTGATAGAAGTATCGTTGTAGAATGCAAAGAAGTTTAGAAAAATAAAGCTATGTTTAAGACATATTTCTAGATACCCAATGGAGGCATTGAAGTTTTTATATTAAATCTTTAAATGTTTTGATTCGAGAATATCAAAATTGATTTATTTAAAGACATTTAAAACTTTAAGCAAAATTGGACAGTCAATAAAGTATTATTCTCTTAGCCTGTTTAAAGCACCCCAGGTGTGAAGCCAACAAAGTAGAAATTAATGTACTTTCGTTATCTGGAAACCTTTGCTTCTCATCATTAAAATTATACAGGGTGTCCGTCGGGAAGGTATACTACTTTGTTTGTTTATAATTTTTGATTAAATTGAAGAGAATGGATCTTATATTGATAAATGTTTTATTTAATGTCGGCCATTATGTATAGAATACAATATCAGATAAAAGACCGCCTCAGTTAGGACTGTTAGGATGTCTGTTCATTACATTCTCACACATTTCACGCGGTATTTCGTGATCAAAATACGAATATTTTGTTTGAGTTGCTTAAGCATTTCTGGTTTGTTTGAGAAACCCTGATTTTCAGATATCCCCGCAAAAAGAAGTCAGTAGCAGTCAAATCAGGCGACTGTGGAGGCCAATCAACATCACCATTTCTTCAAATAACTTGTCGTGGAAAGCGGTCTCGCAATAATTCCATTATAATCCTGGCCTATCAGTACAGACCATCTTTCTTCGAAATCATTCACTACACTATAAATAGTGCATCTTGTTGGCTCGTTGTTTCTCCCAAAAATTTCACGTAACTTTCTCATTCTCAGTAATCGATGATTGATTTTGATAAAATGTTTTAACGATTAAAACACGTTGGTTTATCGAATATTTTTCCATAATAAATTTGCGACGTCTCTACTTAACGACTGCAAGACTAATGTTCACCAAAATGGCGGCAAAACAAAGTAGTATACCTTTCCGACGGACACCCTGTATTTTCATTTTCATGCAACCAAATTTTGAAAACAAATAAATAAAATATGTCTAATTATGGAATTTATTTTTGCTAATCTGATATCGAATCTAAAGTTTCAAAACGAAATCGATATACATATGTTTTGATTTCAGAATTTAAGAGGTGCTTTTTATTTATAGCTTTGGGCTGTATGTGAGCAAAATATCTCGAAAACAACTTTTGACAAGTTGAAAGAACTGGTTTTTTAAAATACTTCAAAAACGTTAATAGACATAAATTTGTGATAAGTTTGCTCTATAAATCTCTAGAATAGAATGAAATAAAAGATTACACGATTATTCGACTGCAATGCTAGATATAACTGTAATGAACGCAGTTTCTTTACGTTGTAAATGTAGCCCTCTAACGTGGATAAAAATAGCGATTCCTTTTGAAATTTGCAACAAATTAATTTAAACTGTAGTCCCATATTGCATTATTCCAAATTTCATTACAACATACCTCGAAAACCAGATTAAATCTCGCTAATGAATTTCAAAATTTTATTTAAATTTTATAAAAACAAGTGCTGGCAGTTATTAACTTTTTCCATTTAATTTGTTATTAAAATTCCAATTAAAGTTATTTAATTATTACAATTCCGTATATTCAGATGAAAAAGATACAAAATAAAAAATTTAAATAAGGGAATTAGACTGCCGTTGTAAATCATATTTTTTGTCGCTATTAAGATACACAAAATTTTTATAACATTAGTATTGTAAAATTTTATAATGTATGAATTATGGAGAAGATATAATATAACGTAAAATTGTAATTTAATCAAATCGGTGTTAAGTCTTAAAATTGCAATCCTAAATAAAAAGAAATTCAATTGTATTAAATAAAAATTATTATTTTTATTTCAGTTTAAAATGAAACACCCGAACCTCTTGAGTGTTTGTAATACACTGATTTCTTTATTGAAAATTCTGATAATGTAAAATTATTATCTTAAGCCTAACACTTATCTACCACATGCGGAGCGGACGCCCTTTCGGCACGATAAACGGTTCTAGCCACAGTGATAACTATGCCGCACACATGCGCGCCTGTGTACAAGCTAGAGCCACAAACATTTTATTGATAACTTAAATAATCCTAAAAATATAAATCCCACCTAACAACCCTTAGGAACATAATCACTCTCAGCAGGCGACGTGTATTTTTGATGCCGCTTAGACTGCTGCACACACTTGTTCTGTGAACAATTTTGATTATATATGTATGTACAACTGTTAATACTAGACATAACCGTAATGATTAAATTTTTTCCATATCTACAGTAAATAAAAATAGAGCATCAGTAAAAACCGTCAAAAATTCTAAACGACATAATTTCTCTTTCAAAATTTCGATTTGATTTCTCCTTCGAATCCATTATATGAGCTCAAGTAAGCGTGTCGTTGATTTAAGTGAAGACTGTTTAATAAAGTTTTTAAAGAACATGCGTATAATAATTTACCTCAAAATTAAAAAATCGCAAATAATATTCTAACATTTCAACATTTGTTAAAAAATCACTTACTGCAGAATGTTGAAGGAATTCTTATTTAAACTTTTGTTTGTATACTAAATTTGAAATAATTTTAAAAATTTTTAATAATTTTTCTGTAACATAATTGTAAAATATATTGAATTTTACTGCCAACTTGCCTCTATAATGTCTATTTTAGACGCTGGGGCGTAACTTGTTAAAACTTATATTAATATATATATTATTATTCTACAGTATTGCACAGTCTAATAATAAAAATTTGTTATTGTTAAAAAAAAAAAAAAATGAAATGTTTGCAGTACTATGTAATTTAAGTACTTTCAAAATATTTAATATGTTTAAAAATATTTATTTATTTTTTTTTTATTTATATTTAAAAATATTATACAAAATCAAAACGCAATTTTTGGTGGTGAAAAACACGTTCCCTCGTGCCGTGAAAGTCAAATTAACATTAATATTTTATTAGTGTATCAAACAATTTTATAATTTTACGTCAAAAGAAAACGCGAACTTGCGTTCATCGAGATTTTAGCCATCTTGTAGTTGTAACAAAATATTACTTTTCACCTAACCGTCCGGATATGACTGATCAGAAAAATTTCCATTCATTCGCAACGCTGCCAACTTGTCGGATTTTAGTCACCCTTGTTTAAACTTCACAACAACAACCTCCAAAACCCAGCGCAGCAATTCTGTCACCAGTTCTTAACACAAAACTTTTTAGCCAAAGAAATGACAGTGATTGAGCTTTAAAACATTCAAATCTAGCAAGAAAAAAAAAAGAAGAAAATATAGACCTTCAACTCGTAATTGCTAAAATTGTCGTTATATAACACCATAGAAACAAAAAATATCAACAAACGCAAAACAAAAAACAATTTGACTCTTAACAAAAATACTCGTACTGACAATAAAACAATTGAGACTAATAATAACATTACGTTGGCAAATTTCTATTAGACAAATAATTTTCTTGTTAAGTCAGCAATAGTAGTAGAAAAAATGAATCGCAACAAACGAAACTGAAAATCGCATAAAGAGGCTTAACATGCAAAATGCGAAAAATGCAACGAAACTAAATACTGAAGCAAATCGACGAAGCAAAAGAGAGGAAAAAAAATCGAATAATAATAGTTCTTATAACATTGTTTACATTTACAACACATCCCAGATGTTGTAATCAACATGAATAACAATCAAGTTACAGCAGCAGCAACGGCAGCGGCAGCAGAAACGGCGACACCACCAGCAGCTGATGATGTTGCTTTCGATTACCGCAGCTGCAACATGCAACTTCAGTTGAAACACAACGTGAATCCTATACCACAATATGTCCAAAGAAGGAAAAAGTGGTAACACCAGTTGCTGTTTGTGCCAAACAAAGAAGAAACGAGTCCCACACTAGACACTTTAACAAAATCAAAGATGCCTTAAGACGCAGCATACAACAGCGATGGCAAGAGGGAACTATTAAATTTGTACTCCAGTGGGAAAGAAGTAAAAACTAAATAGTTCAGAACATTTAATATCACAATTCAAGCAATCTTAATTTGAATTAATGTTTTTATTACTTTTTTCACATTTCTAATATAGCGAACACTAGTTATTGTTAGGCAAACGATATTGAACCGATTAAAGAGCCAAAATCATGTTCAAAATATTCTAAATTTTGCAAAATATTCTAAATTTTGTATATTCTAAATTTGGCACATTTAGAACATTTTCAACATGATTTTGGCTCTTTCAATATAGTTTGTCTGATAATAACTATTTGTTATTGCTATTAGGGCATAACCCAAAAACTTGCGAAATGGATTATGTTGACACAGCTGCTAGTCTGGTACTCGGCAAAATGCCATCTTTAGCGGCCGTAGTTCTCAAACATTCTTAAACATCATCGCAACCTTAAGAGGTCTATAACTTCACAAAACAATTGATAAGCTTTTCCCACTAGTGAGAAAATATTCTCAGCGAATGGCACAAGTCAAATGTAACTCAATTATCGCAAGTTCTTGTCTCTGCATGTGACCATTGGAATAACGTGAATATTTTAAATATTTCGAATATTGTGAATATTTTGATTGTTTTGAATATTTTGCATATTTGGAATACCTTAAATATTTTGAATATATTAAATAAATATTTCGAATATATCAAATAATGTAAATATTTTGAATATTTTGGAAATTTTGAATATTTGGAATATTTTAAATATTTGGAATATTTTGAAAATTTTAAATATTCTGAACATTTTGAATAATTTGATTATTTTGCATATTTTGAATATTTTGAATAATTTGGATATGGATGGATTTCGAATATTTTACATATTTTGAATATTTCGATTATTTTGCATATTTTGATTATTCTGAATATTTTCAATATTCTGAATATTTCGAATATTTTTGAATATTTTAAATAATTGGAATATTTTAAATATTTGAAACATTTGAAATTATTTTGAATATTTTAAATGTTTAAAACATTTTGAATATTTTGAAAATTTTAAATATTTTCAACATTTTTAATATTCTGAATATTTCTGGAGTAGCAATACTCAAAGAAAAATCCAAAGGTGAAGAAGCTGTCACTCCGAGGTTTCCGATGATTCCAGCCGATATGTCGTTTGAGTTTAAACGACTTCAATTTCCGATTCGGCTTGCATTCGATATGACGAATTACAAATCACAAGACCAATTGTTGAATGTTTGTTTCTAGAAAATTCATGTTTTTCTCATGGTCAATTTCACGAGTTTCAAAGCCATCTGCTTTATTTGTTTTTGCATATGATAATAAAACGAAAAATGTCGTATATCACAGGGTGATTCAATGATGATTGGAACTCACCAATTCTCATATATATTTTATTACTAGTACGTATAATAAAAAATTGACTTTAACAATTTAGCAGTAATTTTAAAATTATAAATCTGCCCATTCATTGACCGTTAGGCGGAACGAAGCTCGCCGGGTTCGCTATATAAATTTTTATTTATATACATACACATATTTCAAATTTATATTTTTAAATATTTTGAACATTTTGAATATTTTTATATATTTTGAACATTCCGAATATTTTGAATATTAATACTAATTTTCGAACTTGATTATTTTTGTTTATTAATAGTAATAAACAATAGTAATAGAAATAAGTAATAATAGTAATAAATAATAGTAATAGTAACAGTGATAGTACAGTGGGATACAACTTTTGTACCATTTGATTTAGTAAAATGTACTAATTTTATTTTGTCCCATATTCGGCTGACTTCTGGTTCGTACTCGTATTACTGGGCAACAGGTTTCTTTATATCAATTTATGCCGGTTTATGCTTAAATACGTTTTTTAGCAATTTCATTTTCATTACTCCTCTTCGCCCCTCCCAACGAAAGAAATGGAATAAAGTAAGGAGAACACAAACTCAGAGTTATGAAAGGAATCTAGAGAAAAACCTGACAAAACAAAAAACTGGTCAAGAAACTTTTTCGTATCATTGGAGCTTTCAAATAAAGCCACGGTTTTGGGGTTTGTAGTATCAGCATTTGTCACGATATTTTCGGCACTTTTGCTTCATGGAGGCATTCACTTACGCTGCTGCAATTGCAATTCATTCATACATTTAGCATTTCGGTCAGTCGGTGTTCGAGCGTCAATATTCGAAATTCGAATAAGCCAGCGAAATAAAAATGTGTTTTAGGGTTTCTTTGGAGGCTTGTTAAGGCGACGGCATACATTGTGGAACAGCAATGTACAATTTAGGAAATTATGTCATCGGAAAATCCATAATATACCACAAATCACACATATACTGGCGCACAAACCAACACAGTCTCATGTGTGTGAATGTATGCCTGTGTGCAAGTTGCGCTAGGTAATGGGCACAAACACGCGAGTAAATCGTAATCAAATTAAAAGCGGACAGTAACAAAAAAGAATGGGCTGGCCAATAAGAATCCAAAAAAGAAAACAAATATGCGGTACTTTACCAGTTTTCTGGTAACACAACAAGTGCTGGATTGCTGTTGTTGTTGATATTTTTTGGGAAGGTTTTAAGGCCATGGGCCATCTAATAATGGTGTGGTTGGTTAGGTGTCAGACGTTAATAACGTTATTAGCAAATTTTTAGAAAATTACTTTGGAACTTGGAATGGAATACATAATAATGGTGTTTCGCAATCCGCATGTTTGTGTGAAAGTTTTGTTTTGATATAAGAAAAACAAATAAACTTCTGCTCTATATTTAGTTTAAATGGAGCCGTGAGAAATTTACATGAAGTGCCTTCAAATGTGTGTTTCTGTTTGAAAAGAGTTTTCGATTACAATTTCCTATATGAAGCTTACATTAGTCGAAACTTTTCTACAAAGGAAGTGTTTTCAATGGTACATTTACATTGGACAGGAGTAGTAAGAAGAAATGCATTATTTTTCCAACAGATGGCATCAGTAATCTGCGTCTCGCATTGTGTTAGTCCTTAGGGTTGCACCTGATGAATATAAAGGCTGTAGTATTTCGATTGAGAAGTGTCTTCACTTACAATTTTCTATGTAAACGGTGTATTAGTTGACCCTTTTCCAAAATGGAAATGTTTCCACTGACATATTTAAATTATACAGGAATAATAAAAAGAAATGCATTATTTTTCCAACATATGACATCAGTAATCTGTGTCTCGCATTGTATTAATCCTATGAGGTTACGCTTGATGAGTGTCAAGGCTGCAGTGTTTCAATTGGAAAGTGTCTTCATTTATAATTTTCCATATGAAAGTTGTATTAGTTGACACTTTTCTGAAAAGGAAGTGTTTGTGGTGACGCATTTACATTATACAGGAGCACTAAACGAAATGCATCATTCTTCCAAAAGATGGCGTTAGTAATCTGCACTTCCATAATACAATCGGTTTATGATTGATGAGTGTCAAGGCTGCAGTGTTTCGATTGGAAAATGTCTTCATTTACAATTTTCTATGTGAAAGTTGTATTAGTTAACACTTTTCCAAAAAGGAAAAGTTTCCAGTGATATATTTGCATTATACAGGTATGATAAAAATAAATGCATTATTTTTCATACATGTGGCATTAGTAATCTGTATCTATGGAGTTACGCTTGATGGGTATCAAGGCTGCAGTCTTCCGAGTGGAAAGTGTCTTCATTTACAATTTTCTATGTGAAAGTTGTATTAGTTGACACTTTTCCAGAATGGAAACGTTTCCAGTGATACAACTACATTATACAGGAATAATAAAAAGAAATACGTTGTTTTTCCAGCAGGTGGCATTAGTAATCTGTCTCCCGCATTTTTATAAGTCCAATCGGGTTCACATGATGGATATCAACCAAGGCTGCAGTGTTGCGATTGGAAAGTGTTTTCGTTTACAATTTTTCTATGTGAACGTTATATTAGTTGACACTTTTCCGAGAAGAAAATGTTTTCAGTAATGAAATGCATTATTTTTTCAACAGATGGCAGTAGTACCTGTTTCTTTCATTATATAAGTCCGATGAGATTACACTTGATGGACGTCAAGAATGCAGTGTTTCGATTGCCCAAGAATTAAATATTGCACAAAAACTGGTTTGAAAACAAAAAGAATACAAAAAGTGACTCAAAGAATGACTATTTTTATCTATGAATCCCTGTGAAATAGCAACATAAACGATAAAATTCTGGAACAGATAGTGATCGATGATGAAAAGTGGTTCATTTAGGATAATGCGGGCCGAAAACGGTTATAATCCCGGATCACAGTGAGCCGGCGCAAACGATGTCCTGGCCAAGCTTAAAAGTCATTAAGGTTTTGTTGTGTGTTTGGTGGGAATGGCAGGGAATCATCTTTCATGAGACGCTCCACTATGGTCAAATTCTTAATTTGGACCTATACTGGCAATAGGTTGATAGTCTAAAGGAAGCAATCGCTTCCTTCCAGAAGCGGTCAACTTTGACCAATAGGAAAGGAATTGTGTTCCATAAGGAAAATGACAGATACCACACATCGATCCCAGATAACAAGCTCAGAGAGCTTAGTTAGGATATACATTCGCCCTATAGTTTGGATTTGACAACAAGTGATTGCCACCTGTTTGTGTATATAGCGAATGATCTTGCCGGTGTAATAATCGTTTCAAGAAAAACTTGTAAAAATTAACTGTCTCATTTTTTGCCTCCAGGAACGATAATTTCTATGGGAAAAGCAGAACGGAATGGCAGCAAGTTATCAAACAAAATGGTGCTCATTTGGTCTAAATTGAATCATTTTAGCTATGCTGACTAAAGCTTTCAATGATATGGAAAAATAATGGATTTCTTTTTGCTATACTTGATATATGGGAAGATTATAAAAAGTGTCTTATGTAAAGTGTATAAAAGTGTCCTATAGTACAAGTACAATACCAGAAATTGGTCATTTTGAAAGTTCGCTTGAAGATATTGTTTTCTTTCGCTAAATTTGCAATACTGTCCCCTAAACAGATACAGAGTTAAGGCGCAATTTGCTATTTTGTTTCTTTACAGTGCTCAATTTTGCCAGTTCATCTCAGGTGTGTTTTTCCAATGCACAAAAATATCGAACAAAGAATTTGTCCCAAATTTTGTATTGCAAATGGAATTTTGTTATCAAATTGCTAAAAAGGTTATAAAAGACTTGCACTGAATTGATTTTATCATAAAATACAAGCATATGAGTGATTCAGTGCATGCAAAAGAAGTCGAGAAGTGGTAAAAGCTTTACCTCGCTCTAGTCAGTTAACAACGTCTTTAGCTAAAGTTAACATCGATAAAGTGAAGGATGTGATGACACAAAAATCGTCAACAAAGTTTGAGAGAAATAGTCGAAATAGAAATAGTATTCTGTGTCTCATAAATCAATTCAAACCGCCTTGTCGTGCGACTAGTTCCAAAATACCTGAATTTTATTCAAAAACTAGCCGGTTGAGTTTTTGAATAAAATTCAAGATTGCTAAAGACATATTAGCATGAATCAATTCCGACACCATATTAATAAAACGCATTATAACTGGTAATGAGGCATGGTTTTGCCAATTTGATATGCAAACCAATCACCAAGCTTATAACTGAGCCGATACCGAAAAACAACACGTCAAAGTCAATTCAATGTCAAGGTAATGTCGACTGTTTTCGTTGATTATAGCAATATTATGCATTCGGAATTCTTATCAGAAAGTCAAGCGATAAATAAAGAATGTTATCTATGAATTATGTGGCATTTGAGAGAGCAAAATCGTCGAAAAAGGCCAGATTTGTGGGAGAAAAAGTCATATATTTTGCACCATAAAAATACACCATCGCACAAGACTGTCATTGTGAAAGAGTTAATGGTTGAAAACTTAACAAATATGATCGAACAGCCGTTTGATACGGCTCGGCTGATTTTTCTTTCCATTTCTTTTCTCTTATCACTTTGAAGCATCCATTTTCAGTCGACAGAAGAGAAGTCTAAATTCCTTGGCAGAAATGTATCATTTCGGAAGGAACCTACCTTAAGGTGATATAATACATATGAATGAATGAAAAATATTTTGCATTTTATTGACCAATTCCCGTTACTTTTGTAAAGACAAAATGTAAAAGTTTACCAGCGGAAAGAAGTTTGTCTTTAAATTCCAGAAGAAAAATTTATTTACAAACGCTATAGTTTAGGAAATGTATAAAAAAAACGTTGCATGTGCTCATAAACAGTGCTATTAACCTTTTTTTGCTCGCTTACGTAATAGTTTCGTTGGACCGATTAGAAATTATTTAATAACAAAGACATGTACGGTCCCGCCTAAATTCAATCATGTGATTTTTTCTGCAGAAACTTGTCATATAATTTAGTCATTAGACAGTTGCTTGTATTTTTATAATAATTTTTTCACTTTCAATGTGTATTAAACAAAAAATCAACGAGGCAATGCCTGGAAATTTACCTGTGCATGAGTTTCCGAAACGTAGTAGCAGCGGCATTAACAATCGTTGCTATTTATTTAGTTCATACAACCCATGTTATAGAGATATACAAAGAATACAAGATTTGCATCCACCTTCGTGTTTATAATGTAGGAAATACAATCGATACAGTTCCCCATGAATAATAAGTAGACATCACTAAATAAGACTCTTTGCTAGACTCCAATTATCCCAGAGTTAGTTTGATGTAATCAAAATATTCAATCAATTTTCGATATTGTTTTCCTTTCATTAATTACAAATGTTAATAGTGCATCGTGAGATGGGTTCGAGACTGTCAGTATATGTTTTAAATATTTTGATCCAACTTCCGATTAAATAATTTACAATCATGAAATAATGAAGCGAAAGAAACACAAACGCAAAATTCGTAATGGCGGGATATTAACATTTTTATTTATTTTAGCATTCCTTGATTTTACATGCGATATCACATTTTTACTCGTATTTTGAAGATTGAGAGACCAAATAAAAGTAGCTCACTTGAATGCATCATTCAAGTCTGATGTTGCCTCTACTGCTAAGCCACATTACAAGTTGTGTAGACACCAGTAGCTGCAGATATGTAATAACAATTATGATCACGCTAATCGTAGTAGCAGTCGTGGTAGAAACTACGCAGTAGAAACTAAGATATTTATCTACCGGGAAATGTGGTCAGCTCCAGCGATTAACTACTAACATAGAGCCCCACTGTGGCTCAGAAATAAACACATAGAGAAAAATCTAAAAATCAACAACCATGAGAGTGGTAACGACTTCCAAATAATGCGTTTTGCAATCATTTAATACCAGTTTACGAAAATTAGTAGACAATTTTTTAAATCCACACATACACACAGAAAGAGCTACAAAAAAAACTAAGTAATTGTAATAGTCAGTTTGTAGTTAGTGCAAGTATCACTTAAATACTTACAACCAACAGATATATATGTATATATAGCATACTTATACAAGTGCATATAACAATTTATATAAGTAGTTGTTGTACTACGAATAGTTTAAATGGTCAGATAAATAAACAGTAGAAAACAAAGTTTATATTTTTGTTTACTTCTCAGACATTGGAGTGTCACGCATTACAGTGTTTTCCCAGCCACACAAAATGCCAACTAGCCCAAGACGAAGTTTAGTTTTTGCAAAACGTTGCTCAATTTCAACTGAACATATACGGGAGGGGTCCTAAAACTAGCGGACCTAACAAAGAAGACACGAAAAACTTAGCAAAATTTTTTTTCTCAACATAATCTTCTTCAAGCTCCACACACTTTTTCCAGCGATATTGAATAGCTTGTATACTCGGTTTATACAAACTCCTTAAAATAGCCATCAGCCAGCACAGAGTCCACCTCTTCATTGTTGGCAAATTTTTTACCACTAGACCATTTTTTCAAGTTTCAAGGAAATAGAAAATAGTCCGAAGGAGGTAAATCTGGCGAATAAGATGCGTGATGAAGCAATGCGAACTTTAATTCATTAATTTTGGCCATCACAGTAGTGAATATGTGATGTCTTGATGAAACAACACTTTCGCTTTCGCCACATGCGGCCTTTTTCCATAATTTCATTACCTAAACACTACAATAAATTAGCATAACATTCGCCGTTGATGGTTGTTTCTTTCTGAATATAATCAATAAAAATAATTCCATGTGCATACTAAAAACCAGACGCCATGAGCTTGCCTACAGATGAAATCATTTTCACCTTTCTTGGACACAATTCTCCCATTCCAGTCCGCCGCTTTGATAGTTCCTAAGTCTCAGGTGTGAAGTGATGAACCCATGTCTCATCCATGGTTATATTCGGTTTTATTCTTCACGACGCTACTATTTTTGCTCTATTGAAAGCAAGCGCGGCACCCATCCGGCGCACAGCTTTCTCATTTTCAAATCTTCGGTCAATATACGATGTATAGCACTTTTTGAAATGCCTATCATTCCAGCTAGCCCACGCACCTTCAGCCGACAATCATCCAATACCATTTTGTATAATTTCTTAGCCATGTCTGACATGGACACCTCAATTGGTCGACCACTACGGGGTTCGTTTTGGCAGCTCGTACGGCCTCGCTTAAACTCTGCTACCCACTATTTTATAGTCGCAGACGAAGAAGCAGTCTCCCCCAGAGTAGAATCTAGCTCGGCTTTAATATAGGTTGGACTGAGACCTTTTAAATGGAAATATCAAATTAAAATTTTTTCCATGTCTACCTATACAAATTCACGGAGATCGTTGACTTTTGATGGCTCAAATAAAAATACTGAACTACGTGGTGCCGTGAAACATAAAACATATGTTTTATAAGGTTGCCACTTTTCAGCAAAATAATTTTTTCAGATTGCTGGCACCATTAATATGTCAGGTCGCCCAATTTTGTAGCCAGCCTCGTAATTTACAAGTAAATATACTTTTTAAAGATTTTGACTAACAATTAGAGCAGCTCAATTGTTGAAACTCAATTTTGAAGCTCATTTTTTTCAAATAGAAAAGAATATGGCAGAAAAGTTTCAATACAAAAAAAAATTTGGGAAGAAACTTTTATTATAAACGTGTATAATAGTAGCTGGATAGCCATATTTCGTACACAAAAGCTGTTGGGGAAAAAACTGCTGAGAATATCTGTGGAAAATTATCATGAAGGCATAATCTGTGTAGAAAAATTTATTGAAATACTTTTCTTATAAAACACTATTGATGTGCAAAAGTACGTCAAGAAGACAAGTGCTTATAGAAACATTTTTCATATAGAAATTATATGCCCAGATCTCCGATTCGTATAGAAATTTTCTATGGAGCCACTTTTCTTATTGCAAATAGCGTACGGAGATAATTTTAGTATAGAAATGAATCCACAGAAACTTACTTTGTCTAGAAAACTATTCGGGAGGACATTTATATTACAAGTGTATTATACATCCATACAGAAATATTTCTGTAAAGACACTTTTTGTACAGGGACCTCCATATCACATGTAGAAAATTTATGTGGCAACATTTCTCACATTTTTATGTGGCAAAGTCATTGCAAAAAAGAGTGGCCACTGAATCAATATCGTATAAAAAATGCAAAAAAAATGGAACCATTTGCATACAGGGAATGTCGTCTGGATAAGCTCTTTTTTGTTGTAAAATGTCTGAGGAAATACGTTTCCTATGTTGCATATTAAAATTACATATGTTATAAGAAAATGTGTGGTTTTGTTTGTACATAATGAAGTATAACAAAGATGAGATGAACATATACAAAGATGAGAATTGGTGCATACGCTAAGGATACTCCCTTTTTTACAAAAATTTTTAATACATATAATAACTGACCGATCATTATATACATATATGTATCTAATATGCCATAGTACATTAAAAAATTAGCATAGAATTTATTAGATTATTAGTTGAAAAAAGCGATGTGGTGCCGCTCCAGTTAACTCAACATTTTTCTCATGAACTACTCGAGATATCAAAATGAGATTCAACATACATACTATTGGTATAGGAAAAAGGCATCTAGTGATAAAAAGAAAGGAGTCACGCCCCTTGTCAAATAACTTTAAGTGGTCACATGTGAATAACGAATTTGTAATATTTTATGTGTATTTTATTTAGGAATTCCTGAATACAACTGATGAATTTATTAGAAATATCGAAAATAAAACTTAAAATAAAAACAAAATCATTCCTTTTTAATATCAGGACCAAAACACTGATAATATTGAAAATATTGAATATATTGAAAATGTTGAAAATATTCAAAATATTGGAATTATTGAAAATATCGAAGATATTGAAAATATTGCAAATATTGAAGACATTGATAATATTGAAAATATTCAAAATGTTGAAAAAAATTTAAATATTGAAAATATTAAAAATATTGAAAATATTAATAATGTCAAAAATATTCAGAATATTATTCAAAATATTTAAAACATTCAAAATATTGAAAATATTCAAAATGTACAAAATAATCAAAATTTTGAAAATATTCGAAATATTCGAAATATTCAAAACATTTCAAATATTTAAATATTCACAATATTCAAAACATTAAAAATATTCAAAATACTTGTATTTCAAATACCCAAAATAATCAAAATATTTAAAGCATTCAAAATATACAAACTATTCAAAACATTCCAAATATTCAAAATTTGCAAACTATTTAAAATATTCAGAAAATTCAAAACATTACAAATATTCAAAATACTCAAAATATTCAAAATATTTAAAATATAAACAATATTCAAAACATTAAAAATATTAAAAAATGTACAAGACACTCAAAATATTGAAAATTTTCCGAATATTCAAAATATTCAAAATATTTAAAACATTCAAAGTATTCAAAAAGTTCAGAATATTCATAATATTCAAAATATTTAAAATATCCAAAATATTGAAAATATTCAGAATACTCAAAATAGTCAAAATATTTAAAATATTTAGAATATTCAAAATATTCAAAACATTAAATATTCAAAAAAATATTCAATACTCAAAATATTCAAAACACTCAAAATATTGTGTATAAACATGTTGTTTATCCAATCCAAAAATAACAATTTTAATTTCTTTTATTTCCCAACCAACAACCAACTAATTTCTCAAATCTCTGGAGAAATTATTTGATTAAAAGGCGCCATAACATTCATCAGCAGCTCGACTTGCCTTCCCAGCGGCATAGAAGAATACCTCAAAACTGAAATACAGTCCACAACCTACTCTGGAAATTTCCAACCGGGTGCAGTGTCGATCATCGCATCAAATTAATTGCGGCAAGAACAACAACAGTCCATTGGCCCAGCTGCAATCAATCAGCTGCGACTCAAGCACCCAATTTTATTCATATTGCAAATATTGAATATTTGGAATATTCAAAATAATCAAAATATTTAAAACATTCAAGATATTCAAAATGTTGGAAATACTCAAAATATTTAAAATATTTACAATATTCAGAATATTCAAAATTTGCAAAATATTTAAAATATTCAGAATATTCAAAACCTTCAAAATATTGAAAATACTCAAAACACTCAAAATTCAAAAAAAAAATATTCAAAATGTTCAAAATATAAAAAAAAATTCAAAATATTTATATATTTTTTATTATTATTAAATAATATTAAATAATATTAAATAATATTATATATTTTATAAAATGTATAAAATATTCAAAATATTTATATTATTAAAAATATTCTAAATATACAAAATATCCAAAACATTTCAAATATTCAAAAGTTGTCAAAAGTTTTCAAAATATTCAATACACTCTACATATAAATACACAGAGAAATCAGTTATCTATGTGAGAAATTCTTATAAAATTCTTTTATAAAAAAGACAAATTTGTAATTTGTGTTATTTCGATATGATAGTTCTTTATGTAATATTTCTAATACATTAAACATATGAAGTTCCAAATATATTTTCTTATTTTTTCCACCAAGCGTATTTTTAAAAACTCTCAATTCTTTACATTCTAGCAACTTTCAATTTGATTATGTTAGTTCTATGAATTTATCCCCCCTCAAAGCATTGTGTAGTCAAAAGTAAAACTGGTATGTTTAAAAGTTAAAAATTAGCACGCATATCATACATACATACGTAGATATTAGTTAGATAATGCGTATAAATTTAATTCAATATAAATATATGAATCTGCGACGTTACATATATAGAATTGATAACTCGTTTTAATTAACGAGAATAAAACAAATAATAATTTCAAAGTTGAGCATTTAAAAGGCTGATAGGTGATGCAGCAAAAAGCAAATTAACAAAATTCAAGATTACTTTACCGGACAAAATCTAAACAAGTTTTAATAAAATTTGAAAGATAACATGTTTTTTTTTCAAGTATTTGGGTGGGTGTATTAAAATAGTAAAAGGAAATTTATTACTTTCCAAATAGATGGCTTTAGTCTCGTATTGTATAATTGTGATCGCTAGGTGCCAAATGGCGTTAAAATGATTAGATTTCATACACAAATATCTACTAG
>JAHXMU010023632.1:0-12492 GCA_019455685.1 Philornis downsi | reverse complement strand
AGACAAGACAAGGCAAGACAAGACAAGACAAGACAAGACAAGACAAGACAAGACAAGACAAGACAAGACAAGACAAGAGAAGAGAAGAGAAGAGAAGAGAGCATCTTCACAACAGGGCCCCTAACCCCCAACACCTACAGCAACCTCCCGGCGCCTTGCAAACAACCTGCCTGCAAAGTGACGTGCTTCAGCCAGCCTGTTTGCGAAGACAATATTTCCGTCACCTTCCAATTATCCCCAACCCTTACTATCCCTAATGCGTACAAATTCCTAATATCATCATACAGGGGACAGTCGCAAAAAACATGCCTCCAATCCTCTGTCTGATGCCCACAGTCACAAGAACTACTGTCAGCCAGAACTCTTTTGTGCAGAAATTCCTTCAAAGCACCACGCCCCGTGAGTATGAAGCCCACACTCAAGTTAAAACCAAAGTCAGGATTCTCATTGACGAAACAAACATCCCGCACAAAAACATATGTGGCTCTAACCTTGTGTGACTGATCCCATCTGGCTTGCCATCTGGTTGTCACACACTCCTCCAAAACTGCCCTGCGTTCTGCCCTCCTAAGGTTTTCTATGGTCCGTATATCCCTTACAAGGTCTATACCGGCCACCGAGCATCCTCTCTTCATCCGGAAGTCAACTGCTCGACGCAGAACCTTCAAGTCAAGGTATACTCGTATATATTTATGTCGGTAACTACGTCCGTCTATCTGTCTGGCCGTTCGCGTTTCTGTTGTGAGGACGATAGAGGTCGCACTAGCCTCTAAAATTTAGCACAAAAGTTGTTTAATACTTTCAAACGTGTCCATAAACAGATTGAACCAAAATCTAAAGGGCGTGGCTTTTGAAACGCGAATTATCGGTGGGGGAAACAGTCAAAGGCGATATACATATTACATTTTGTGTGAGAATAGGGCATTTTTGATGCGCCCACTTGTTTGCCGACGGGTCAATACATCGTCCTCGTAAGCGCTTAAAAACGGGACATTTTAGTAATTTTCATACAACGACTGAACCTAACTATTGAAAAATGATTATTTTTTTACAATTGTCTATTTTCCAATATATTATTCGGTATATTATGAATAAGAAGAGGTCATTTTTGGACCGCCTACCGTATCTATTCTCATCCACGACATCCACGATGGGGCAAATTATGTATATCAGTGGGCAAATTCTTTCCCCTATAAAGATTAAACCGACCACTAGAAAAATGATGTTTTTTTAAATATTTCCTTAAGTTTAACGTCTCCTATCGTGAATTAATATCAATTATACGGTAGAAATCGATAGGTACACATATGTTCAAAATAATAAGTACTCCCTATATAAGACTCATAGACGAAAATTTGTTTAAATTAAAAGAAAAACAATATATTTGTTTTATTATATAACAATAAAATAAAATAAATACTAAAACAGTGATAAGAAACATAAAATTAAATTCAGTATTTTTTAATAAGTAAGAAATTAATCAAAAAACATTGGACAAAATGATAAGTACATTTAGTTAAAATAAGCAAGTAATCAAGTTTTTTTCTGCTAAATTGGCTGAGTTTCGTTAAAAACCGATATATCTACTCTTATTTTCAATTATTTTGTTGATTCTTTTTGGCATGCTGGCAATAAGCTTTCTGCAGGTTTCTACTGGTATTTCATACCATGTTTTTTGAATTCCATAACTGATCTTTATTTTTAAGAACCTCCTTTTCAATTCTTTGTTTCAACTCTCCCCGATTTCGATTAGATTTAAGTCCGGAGATTGACTTGGCCAGTCAAGAAGGGCAACATTATTATCTTGGAACCAATCCTTTACCAACTTAGAAGTATGCAGGATCGTTATCCTGCTGGAATGTCCATCTAAGAGGCATACTTTCCACAGCATAGTTCAACATCGTGTTTTCTAAGATAGCTTTGTAGTGGAATCTGGTCGTAGTGTTGGTAATTCGATGTATCGGACCGACACCATACCACGAGAAACAACCCCAGACCATAATATTGCCCCCCCGTGATTGACCGTCTTCTTTGTAAAGCGAACATGGAATTCCTTACCCTTAGGGCGTCGAACATTCCGGACACAATCGTTTCCAAATACACTAATTTTTGTTTCATTGCTCCACAAAATGTTTCGCCATTTGTTTTCACCGTTTCCTCCGGATCAATTGGAATGACTTCTTGCAAACGCCAATCTAGTCTTTAAATTTTTTTGTTTAAGCAAAGGAACTGTTATGGCTATCCGTACTGGTAAATGTACTTCTTGTAGTCTACGACGAACCGTTCGCTATGAAATTACATTTCCAATTTCTGCTGAAATCGCTGTTGAAAACACAAATGAGTCCTTCGTCGCAAGTGTTACAATACGGATATGTGTTGTTTTTGAAGTTTTTGTGTCTTCCGCAAGTTTCGACGGGCTTTTTAGGCTTTAAAGCATTTCGTACAAAAAATAGAGACCGATTCATAGTTTCTGATATAGAAAGAAGGCCATGGCCACTTTCTCTTAGTCTTGAAACAATTTTTCTCTCCTCCGGAGAACAATGACTCTTTCGACCCATGGCTGATTTTTTTAACAAAATATTTTGTTATGAATAAAGATAAACAACAGCAAAATAACTAGTCTTTCCAAAAAGACTACAATTATTTAAATGAAAAATAATTGGCATATTTACTTTCCGTTAAAGTAACTAAAATTAAACATAAACCAAAAATAAGCAGGTGTACTTATTTTTTTGCCCATGTGTGTACCTGATTGAACAAGCTCACACACCTTCTAGTGGTACATCTGCAAATATGGGCGTGGTTTTGAATGCTAATCGTATTTCAGTGGATGTTTCATTGGGAAAACGGGATAAGTCGACATTTCATGTATGAGAAAAAATCACTCATCTTGCGATGAACATATAAGTATTACTGTTTTTTTTTTCAAAAAGTAAGACTAGTTGGTATTTCTTTCAGAAATTTGTTATTCATTTGTTCAAATCTATTTCATCGCCTTCAAGATAATCCCCTCGGACACAATACATTTATGCCTCCGTTTATTCCAATCCACGAACCGAAATAGTAACCTTTCCTTTAATCGACATTTCTTTGGGATGGTCCGTTAAATTTAGGAAACATTCAGAAGTTATAGGACGGTAAACCAAGCGAATAGAGCGCTTGCTTAATAATAAATACAAGTTGAATATTTGACATATAACTCACGAAAAGCAGTGTGAAATTTCGTATTATTATAGTGGAAAAATCTAGAATTATCTGTCCATAAACTTGTCTCTTTTTTTGTAATAACATCAGGCAAACGATGCAAATACTATTTCAAATAATATTTCTTGTTAACAGTTTGATCCGACGGAATGAACTTGTAGTGCACCACATTACGATGATCAAAGAAAACTGTCCGCATATCCTTGATTTTTGAACGACTTTAGTGCGATCGTTTCGGTCCTGTTTCACTTTTGACACGTTAAAACGAAAGTGAATAACTGACAACGATTGAGAACAGAGTATGAAATACAAGTGAAAAAAACCAACTTTAACAACTTTTCTCTTAAAGCAGGTACTATGATACGTTTTCACGGTGAGACTTCATATAACGGCGAACATTTTCTAACACTGATAGTAAACAACAGCCGATTCCATTTTAGAGCATACCTTTGGTTGTTGTATTTCAATAACAATTTCACAGTTTTACTAATACATGTATTCTTCCTATTTCAGTGTTGAGAAACAACACAATACCAAATTATTTTCCATGTTTTAAGGAAACATGAATATAGTAACAACCTTTAAGCTAAGTATTATGTTGGTTTTACAAGAAAAAATTCCACAAGATATTTTTGCTCCTGAAAAGAATTTTATGACATTGCCAACTTTTTTTCTATTGATTTCCAACACTGAAATCGAAACAATTTATGATTTTACATCATAATATAATATGTTCGACAATATATTTTCAAAATTGAGAAAATTCATCTTGTGAACTGAAACAGTAATAAATTCAGTTCACAAGTTTACAGATATACAAGTATTAACATACATATTACGACGTAAAAATTTAAGTTAATCCAATTTCAGTGTTGAAAAGCAACAAAAAGAATGGCGTTGCCACTTAACAAAATCTCGTGAAAAAACGTAGTACTACACCCTCTCTAGTAGAAAAAAATTAGCTTTAAATTTCACGATCATTTTTTTAAATGGGGCATAGTAGCAGTCTAAACAGCGATTGTTTTTTTTTTTTTTTTTTCATTTTATCTAAAACTACTTTTGTTATGAAAAACATTTCTGAAACAAAGCTATTACATTTAATAATATTATTTTCTCGTATTGAGCCTTGGACATATATACCCATAAACGTAGATTTTTCCCTCGCCTATTCGTCAAAGAGAAATATGAACGCTACAGAAGTAAAGCAGAATTTTTTGGAAGCCATAAACACTAAATACCCAAATCATAAACTTTTCTTTACAGACGGATCTGTTAATAATGCAAAGGCTGGCTTCGGAATTTTCGGTACTGATCTTGAAATGTATAAACGCATCAATGATTACTCAACCATCTACACTGCTGAGCTACTTGCTATCAAAACCTGTCTTCAATATATATTCTGACATAGATCAAAATTCATTAATTATATGTGACAGTAAAAGTGCATTAATAGGCATAACAAATCCATTCACCAATAATATGATTATACAACAAATAAGAGAGACAATCAATAATTCTTCAAACAAAACAGACTTCCTATGGGTCCCAAGCCATTTAGATATACATGGAAATGAAAGGGCAGACCAGTTAGCTAAAAATTCTTTAACAGAAGTTGTAGCTAGGGAATTCAAATATCAATTTTTGGACTACAAACGGCAAATCTCAGAATACATTTTTGATCTCTGGGAAGTTTCTTGGAATAGTAATAATGACTCCAAACTATATGCAATCCAAAAAAATATAATACACAAATTCAAAAGCCCCAGAATATCCAACACTGATTTTATTAAATATACGAGACTTAAAATTGGGCATTGTAATTTTTCACATAAATATATTATTGAGAAAAGTCAGCCTCCATTGTGCACCTGTGGTGAAATTATGAGCGTTTCGCATTTATTGAATGACTGCGTAGTTTTAAGTGAAAAACGAAGAAAATTCAAGATAAACAACATTCAAGTCCTCTCAAGCGATGTAAATTTTGAAAATGTTAAACAATTTCTAAACGAAATTAATTTATTTAAACTGATTTAAACCTTGGTTTCAAAAACTGTAAAAATAACACTAATATAATTTTTTTGTAATAATTCTACTTATATTCTATGGTCCATATAACCTTATTGTGTTGGGACCTTAATATCTGAAATAAATAAATAAATAAATAATAATATTATTGTATTTTTTCTCATTTACCGTTTCTTTGCAGTTTTTCCGTATTCACAAACAAGTTAAATCTTTCAATTAGACTGCACTTGACACAGAATTAAGCTGAGGAAGCTTATAAAAAAATAAACGACTCGTGCCGACGACAACCATCACTGAATTTCGCGAACTATGCCTATAAAAAATCTATTACATCGCTTTCAGCCGGTTCCATTATTTATCGTGTTAATGCTTTCAATATGTTACTTCAGTGTCCAATTGATTTTGAGTCATTTAACTCACGCATTAACGCTACTGATGGCCTCCTATCATATGTTGTGCAATATATTCGCATTGGCCGGCAGCATATTGACCATAAAGGTAAGTCCAGTTCACCAGACCCATAAGAGAAAACCTAACTTTGGATATAAAATAAAGTAAAAATTAAGTTGTACCCAGTGAAGATTATGTTGTAAATATCATGTAATATTAGATGAACACAGACGGTTTGATAAAAAGAAGTTAAATCTTATATGATTTAAAACTGGTTGGCATGGATCAGATTGAGATGTACAAAAAAGAAGGGAAAAGCATACTGTCGATTTTTATGACAAGATTCTGGCTAATTAATTTGAGCTACAAACACAAAACTATTGTCGTTAATCGTAGTTATCGCTTTTTTAGATTATCGCTATCGATAAGAAGGTACTAAATTGTTTGCCGACGTTTCATATCTCAATTTGCACACTTTGTTTTTCTGATTTTAGTATTTTTTATTTATTTAGCATTGCTATTACAGATTACAAAAATAGGAAAAATTGAATAAAATAACATAACTATAATTACAAGTATATAACTATACATATTTATTATAAGTAGTCAGTTCCCAATAAACATTTTTGTTAGATATCAACTTGAGGTACATTTGACATCAAATAGTTTTCTCAAATCTCCAACGTTAGTTTTCAAATGCACCTCAACAGTGGGATTATAGCTTTCTCAACATAAAAGGCACATTTTTTATATGGTGATTTCCTTAGTTATCAAGTTGAGAAATTTGTGATTCTCAACTTGATATCAAAGAAATTTCTCCAATGGGAATCAAATTTAAGATACGTAATTTGCGTGTTAAAAGAAATTATTTATATATATTTAAGAAATTAAAACAATGTATTACGTTTTTTGGAACTTTTTATTTTAAAATGTTATTTATGTCTATATCCGTTGGTCTATATCAGGGGCAGCAGTTGATGTCGAAGGTCCCATTGCCCATGTTTCATCTGGCAATGATCGCTCCGACAGCAAACTCATCACCTGCCTAACCTCACTTTTCACTTTTTTACTTCTACGCATACCGCAAATTGAATAATTAACTAATAATAAGATAATTGAGCAATTAAATTAATAATAATAACACTTATACTTCCTTTTTTGTAATTTTAGTCTGCTTTCAACAATATTCACACCACAAAACACAAAAACAGCGACAAGACGCGCCAATTTTCTCACAAATAACATTTTTTTCTATTTACGATTGGTAAAAGCTACCAGATCTGTAACAAATCAACAGTGCTGCCATAGGATAATATAAAAGATGTCAATGAAATCTCTAATTTAACTCAAATAGTATTCAAGTTGAAAAAATGTTTGATCTCAAGTGGAGAAAAGTGTTGGATATCCAATTGAGAATTAAATTGTTTCTCCAACGTTGGAAAAAAATTTATTTCTCAACTTGATATCAAGTTGAAACCAAATAAGGAGAAAAAAGTTTCACTTCAACTTGAGAATTACATTGGAAATCAACTTGAGAACTAAGCTTTTCTCCAACATTGGAGAAATGACTTTTCAATGCATATTGGGTTGCAATAGATTACAACAATAAATTACAAATTTAGTAAAAATCTTCAAAATGAGGTATCATTAGCTAAAAGTCTGAGTACAGCTCGTCTAAATGAAAATCTATTGAGAGTTATATCGGCAGTATTGGCCACCAAATTAAATATTTGCAAACATCGAGTAATTGGTTCATTCCTTCCATAATTAGTTCGATGGAATGGAACGGCGAACAAATGAGTTTCTCTTAAAGACCGTGTTGGTATGTGAAAGGGTAGAACGGATAGCAATTCGGGCGAATCAGTGATTGAATCTATAATATCCTTTATAAAAATGATGCCTAGGAGCTTTCTGCGGTTAGAGAGTTCCATAATTCCAAGAATATTGCAACGTCTTTCGTACGGTAGTAGAACGATAATCTGCTCGCGTGTGTAAACATGTTTTAAAACTATTTACTGTCTTGTTGTTTAGGATTGTTTAGGATTTAAAAATATATTGACAACAAATATAACATAAAGACAATTGTACTATAAATTTATGCTTATTGTTATAGCGCATATTTATGGAGACAATATCTGTGACCGTTACCATAATTTTGGAAAATATCCCTCAGTCATTAGTTCTAACCATCGCTTTCCAAGAAGCTCATAACTATTACCGGAAATTCACGGGGGTTTATCGTGATAATATTATTGTTTATCGTTTTAATATTATCGCTTATCGTTTTAATATTATTATTAATATTTCAAATTCCTGTTTTCAATGACTTGATGTGATTTCACGTATTGAATCGATAGATTTGTTTACAAAAACGCTGCATGTGGAAGGGAATTTCGTTAAAAGTTTTGTCCTACACCATTTAACAGCTGAGTATTATGCACAAAAATAGTTCTTGAGTGGAACGAAGTTATAAAATACTTGTAATTATGAATGAAATTGTCAGGCAGAAAATGCTACATCGTAAGGCTGGACATCTGGCAACACCATAATTGTGAAATATTAGCGATTTTATATTCACATCACATATTTCCTTCAGACATAGACTAGCAACTATGTTCTTTCCACGAAGAAGCAATCCCAAAAAAAAATCCATCCTCGTGAAAAAATTTAACGGCATTGATGGCAGCTGTTTTTTGATGGTTTTCAACACAAAAATCGGCGGAACATATATTTTTACGCCCGCAATATATTTGCAAAATTGTAAAATTTTATCTCTTTCGCTACTATCTCATTCCAAAACTTTACAAATGTATTAACCAACATATTACGATGTAAAAATTTAATTTCTTCCGATTTCAGTGTAGGAAACCAACAAAAAAAAGGTTGACGTTGCACTTAAGAATATTTTCCTCGCAATAAAACATAGTACGAGGTGTGTTCAAAAAATAAAGTTCCTTTTTTAAATTTCGCGGGCTACGTACATTATACTTTCGATTATTATTTTTTTTTTATGTTGGTACACTCGTCTCTAAGATATGTTGACAGTTTTATCCATATAGCATGTTTAGTTTGTTTGTGAGAGACATAAATAAGACAAGTGTTTTGCGAGTTCGGCGATTTTCTGTTATCGAAAAAAATGGATCAAAGAAGTTGCATCAACTTTTGTGTAAAAAATGGAATCAAGTGCTCAAAAACACATGAAGCGTGTAGCAGCGAAGCTCGTTCCAAAATGGCTGAATTTTGACCAAAAACAACGTCGCATGAGCATCGCTCAGGAATTGTTGAATGACGTCAACGATGATCCAGATTTGCTTAAACGGTGACGAATCATGGGTATATGGTTATGACATCGGAACCAAAGTCCAATCGTCCCAATGGAAGAGTCCAGGAGAGCCAAGACCAAAAAAAGCACGACAAGTTCGTTCAAATGTCAAGGTTTTGATCACCTTGCGAGTTTTTTCTTTTCCCAAGATTGAAGAGACCCGTGAAAGGACAGCGTTTTGCGACGATTGAGGAGATAAAAACCGAATCGCTGAGAGAGCTCAAGGACATGCCAAAAAGTGCATATCAGAACTGGAGGATTGGAAAAAATGCTGGCACAAATGTATTATATCTGAGGGGAATTACTTTGAAGAAGATAACGTAGAAATTGATGGGAAAATAAATATTTTTTGATAAAAATGAAAATTCACCTTATTTTTCGAACACACCTTAAAATTTTACGACCATTCTTATATGGTTTTATTTTCATCGTATAGTTATTATACTCGCGATAATAAATAAAATAGCTTTAAATTATAGTTTTTTTTTTTAAGTTGTGAGCTGTCAATATTTATTTATATTTATTATTTATTTTTATAATATTTTTCTGAGATGAGTGGGCTTATTAGTCTGTTATACAAATTGAGTTTCAGTACCAGATATTACTTATTTGTCTGAAAGAGATTTGCTTAATTGGGTGAAAGATCCCATTTCCAAAATAACAAACAGATAGAAGGCCCCATTATAAATAAAATCTTAACTGAATTGAAAAATGTTACAGTGACTTCTCTCCGTCGAGAAAACCCACTTGTCGATGGTTGCCGTTTTTAAACGAGGTCGTATAAACACAAATAATACTGAACGCAGTGGATATACAAAAACAATGGTTACGCCAGAAAACATAAAAAATCCTGAAAATTATTTTCGATAAACGAAAAGTTATATCGCAAGAGATAGATGACCTCATAAAGACTCAAAGGCAGTATATTTGTATTCTGCGTGAAAATGTAGGCATGGGAAAAACAATTTTCGAAGGGAATGAAACATAATCGTCAATGTCTTACTAATTCGAAACGCTGTCTCCATCAATCTAAAACCAATAAAAGAATTTTTGCAGCGATATGTGGCCATGCACCATTACTACACCTCTGATTTTGATCAACTGTCCCCTGAATGAAGGGGATATCATCGTACTGGCGGGGGCACTTTGGGACAGTTTGTAGAACAAATTGAAGAAAGAACGCCTTCCAGTTTACCAACGCCATCGTGTACCAAATCGATGGTTGCAATGCAACAATTGAAGTTCTAATTGCTGCTCCATCCATCGTATTCTCTCTGCCACAAATAATAAGTTTATTGTGAAAACTGATTGGTATTCAGAAAGATCTAACACATCCTTCTGTATAAAAAAGCTTCGAAATGTCAAAAGGAGCATTGCTATTGACAGGGTTATGCATTTAGTGGTTTCAAAACAGTCGGTCTGGCAAGGCTATCAGCTGTTTAGTACCTGTCATTTGAAGTGTTATTTGCTTAGTGCCATTTACGAATATGGATCGTTTAGCCATCGTAGAACGCATAAAACTAGTTAAAACTTACTTACTGCAAAAGTGGTGATTCAGATATGGGCACTTTTCGTACGAGCCACGAGTCACACAACACGGCCGATTTTGGATCTATTGCATGAGGAGTTTCCAGAAAGCATAATATCACGTTTTGGCAACGCCAATTGGCCACCAAGATCATGCGAGTTCACGTCACTAGACTTTTTTTGTGGAGCTAAGTTAAAAATTTTGTTTACGCGGATAATCCCCAAACGTTGAAGCATTTGAAAACCAATATGTGCGAACAGGTGGTCGAAAATTATCTCAAAAAGATTTACTGCTGCAACCAATCCAAAGGCGCCAATTAAATGATAATGTGTTTCGTACATAATACAAGGTTCAAGCATTATAATGAAATAAAAGTTGAATCGAAATCATAGCTCTATGTGTGTTTTATTTAACTTTACTTTTGAAACCGAAAAATGGATAACCCAATATCATTCCTGAAGAAGACATTTCTTACATCGAAGAATTGGCATTTATAAACATCCTTCCACCACTCTACTCTCCATTAAATCACGTATTCATTAGGAATCTTAATGTTATCTTTGTCATCCAATGGGAATTGTTAAATTTATTACCACTGCTTTAGCGGTTGACCCATTTTGATATCGGTCATATAAGGTGAACTTAATTTTCAAGGTTGATTAAAAAACGTTTGTACTAAAACAAATCTAAAACTACGAAAAACTATTAATACGACGTTAATGCCAAAAATCCATATATGATGTATGGATTGTCATCTATCAGTTTGCATATTAATCACTGGAATCCCAATGTTAAAAAAGGAAAAATATTGCTATCAATAATTATTTCAACAATTTATGTGTGTACTCAAAGCAAAATGTTAGACAAAAAAATATTTTTTTTCTTCTTGCCAAAAGTCAGAATGTTGTTTATGAAAGAAATTAAGGTCTCGTTCACATTATCATAATAAACCTGTTAATTTTAACTCAATTTCACCTAATTTGGCAAATTTTTTGAACTCCGAGAAAAAAAGATAACAACGATGAGCCAAAAGAGGACAACCCTGTTTTGATTCTTTGAAAAGAGAACACGAATGCGACACTATTCACGGATTTTCATGGCAAGTTTATTAAAATCTCTCGAAAAAAACTTTCACTAAATAGATGTATTGTTTATTAAATACATATTCAAAGACATCCATTCTGCAAAAAAAAAAAAAAAACCGAAATTGATCATTTAAAGAAACCTGCTTAAAGGAGTTGTCAAAATGCCTTCAATCGCTACGTTGACACCACTGTTCTCTGCATTGACGAGGAGTTTGCGCGCAATCTGCCACTTATTTTATTTCCAGGCCTCTACTTAGTCAGTTCATCTCAAGTTTGTTTTGCGATTTTTTTACGATTGATATTTGATTTTTACAATTGATAAAAATATCAAACAAAGAATTTTTATCAAATTTTGTATTGCAAATAACATTTCGTGTGCCAAATTGTTGAAAATAGCACAGAAATCTTACTGTGCATCAAATCTATCAAGAACACGTGCGTATAACATTTACAATGCTTCCAACAGCGGTCTCTAATCGGCCATCAACGTTTTTACCTGAGGTTTACTTCAATAAAGTGAAGAAACTGATGACTGAAAATCATCATTTAATTTTGAAAAAGAAGCTTGCTGAACTTTGGTGTCTCATAAATCAATTTGTATCATTTCATATGATTGGTTGGATGTGAAAAGCGTCACTACTCGACTAATTCCGAAAAACCTGAATTTTCTTCAATAACTGAGTCAAGTCAAGGTCGCCAAAGACATATGTATAACGAATTATAACTGATGATTAAACATGTTTTCAAGAGTTTAACATGCAAACCAATCAACAACTTTCGAAATAACCCCTTCCAACTAAGCCAAAATAGAAAAAAGTCGACCAAAAGTCAAAGTAACGTTGGCTGTTTTCTTTGATTATCGCGATATTGTGCACTTGATATTCTTGGCAGAAGATCGCTTAATGACATACCGCGTTTGAAGCGTCAGTCCAAGCAGA
>JAHXMU010023625.1:5876-15936 GCA_019455685.1 Philornis downsi | reverse complement strand
AAATTTACACATCTGTATGTTAATTGTAACAAGAGACAACAACCACATCGGCAGCAGTCATGTACAAGTAATATCATTGTTTCTCATTAACTAAAACTCAAATACGAGAAATACTACATACCAACTACACACACATATACATACTCGTACATACGTAAATGGTGACGTTGATGAAAATATACCAGCATATTCACTTGCTTAGTATGCTCGCACGCACACACATACACAGACGTGGCACTATGATTCATCTGTACTTGTATAAGTGAGGCATCAAAAGTGATACCGTTTGCTACTAAATTAAAAATAACTGTAACAAAATATGGCATCGTAACTGTATGTTGGAATTGTGAATGGTTTTCTCCTCATGTTTCCAAATTAATGAGTTCTGAATTTACAAATGTTGGTGTTCATGTGCATTTGCATTTCTGTGTCGGAATTTTAAACGAGTTGAGATCATTTGACTGAAAACGGGCACACAGATTAAGAACAATGGCTTATATAGCCAAGTGCCATAATGAGCCAGAATGTCATGATCATATTAAATGGTTGCATGAGCTATATGGCCACATTTTCTTCGTATTTTGAGCCGTATTTTCTCCGCTTAGTAATTTTTGGAAAATGCCGTGTATAAAGCCCGTAAGATGTCCTAGGTCTACCTTAAAAGCTGAAAATAGTAAGCGATTTATTTATAGACATTATTTTTATTGGGGATTTGGTGGCAGATCAAACTGTCATTTCATTTTAGTTTGCTATTGTTCTACGTGGTGCTCATTTGTATTACGAATATTAGCATTCTAGAGATATGTGTATCGCGCACTTAGAGCAACTTATGGTGCACATAATCGGCCAACCAAATGCACACTTAAACTTAAAGTTTTACTTAAGTTCCAGCTGTTTGCCAATAGATGACGCCAGCTGTAAGTGACAGTCAATTCTGCCATAACATAAACGTCATTAGCCAAGCTTAGGCAAATGCATCGACACAATAGTGATTTTCCTTTGCCGCCATACCCTTTTCGTTGTGGGAATATGTATGATTTTTTGGCAAATAATCGTCATATGCGGGAAGTATTGATTTTTTTCTTTTAATCGAAGAAACTCGCAGTTGAAACTCACCGAGATCTTCAAAACTTTCATAGAGATGCTGTTTTAAGTGCAACAACGTGTGGGGATTGGCGTTGTCGCTTTAAAGACGGTGATTTTAAAGTTGACGAACGTTCTCGTGAAGGAAGAAGACAAACCTTGCTTGATAGGGATCCATGCCAAACGCAGGTAGAGCTTGCTTCAGTATTAGTAGTTACCCGCCAAGCCATTTTCAAGTGCATTGCATGCATTGCGAATGATTCATAAGCAAGGAACTTGTGTTCCTTATGAGTTAAAGTCAAGAAACTTTGAGCGTTGTTTTTTCGCCTGTGAACAACTGCTTCAGCGTAAAAAAGGAAGGGTTTTCTTCATCGTATTATAACAGGTGATGAAAAATGGATTCATTACTGCTATCCAAAGAAAAAAAAAACGGCGCTGCTCGGTCAAGCTTCTACGTCGTCGTCTCGGCCGAAAATTCATGCTGCGAAGGTTGTGCTCTTTATATGGTGTGACCAGGTCAGTGTTATTTATTACGAGTTGGCCTCACGGGGTCGAGCCCGTTAAAACCTTTCTGTAAACGCTAAAGTGGGTAATTTTATCCCATCTGCCATATTCTCCAGATATTGCGCCGTTCGATTATCACTTGTTTCGTTCGCTGACCGACATAATTTCTAAAACTGCAACCCAAGAAACGCTTAACATTCAGTGTTATATGAACACAACGCCTCAGTGAATACAAATATCTCATAACTCTCTTAAATGCTATCTGAATTTTCTTCATATTTTGTTTATTAGTGCCACTATATAGCTCTAAACTATATAGAATACTAGACATGACATAAGCATGAACCATTGTCTTCTTAATCGATCTAGGCAACACTAAATCAGTATTATAAAAACTTCGCAGTGAACAGTTTAAACGCCTGACTACGTTATCTACATGATAGTTAAAGCTCAGTTTGTTATCTAACTACTCCCAAAATTGGTAAAAATGAAAGTGGTAAATCATAATTAGTTGTCTGAAGTAAATGATATTCTTGTCAGTTATATTGGCATGATCTCTCTGGTGCCTATGATACAAATTACTTTATTTTACTTCTATAATCCATGATTTGCACATTCCATTCATTTGCATATAAATGAACGTACATCAGGCATTTATTATTGGAAATGAAGAAGATTTTCACTGCCACACCCTTTGAAATATCACACAATTAGCTTCTTCTATATTTGCTAAACGTAGGAATCTTTTATTGTGCTCTAATTCAAAATATGTGTATACCTTCAACCGAAGAATGAAGGAATTTATCATTTAATTAAACAAAGAAATTTACCACCCACTTTCTGGCACCATTAACACTTTTGCAGGAATGCTTAAGGAAGGGTAAAGGTATATGCAAGTCAGTTCATCTGCCTGAACAGTTCATCTGCCTGGAAAAAACGAGCAATCTGTCCGCTTTATTTTTTGCGGCAATGTCGGCTGCATTTCTTGGTGGTGTATCGTTCTGGGGACCACCTATTGGTGCGAAACTATCTTTGCCCCCTTCAATCATTACAAATTTCAATGGAAACTATGGTTTATTGAGCGTTTAGAACTAAGATTGTATGGACTTGAGAGTTAATTTTTAGTTCAGTGCTTACTGGCAGCTCAATCATATTCGATGTATAAAAGAGGAATACTAATAGTTTCGCATAATTCTGAAACTAAGTTCAAATGTTGTCATTTTTTGAAGGTTATATCAGAAACATGTTTCGAGAAGGCAAATTTTTTTCAAGTTCTCCGTTTGTCCCAATCAAATTGTAAAATTTAACCAAATTTCATGAAAGCTATGGCTTGTTAGCACATCCAAGTATGTGCGATGATGTCGCATGTCAGGTAAATTCAATCAAGGTTCGACGACTTTAAGTTAGTTCAATCAAAGTTTATGCAAAAGTTTTTATTAAATTCTTTACTGAACTTTATGCGGTGGATGATGCCTTTATTGAACAGACCAATTATTGTAGGCGGGACATATAATAATGTGTTTATTTACTACTGCTATTACGCGTCATTGACTTTGGCATTTTCATTATGTAACTTTGTAAAAACATGGCGCACAGACTGATTTATAAATGGGTCAATTATTAATCGTTATATAGTACACGTATGGTCGAACAAATAAATGCACCTGCTTATTTTTGCTTTATATTTAATTTTAGTTACTTCAACGGAAAGTAACCATGGCAATTCTTTTTTATTTAAATAACTTTAATATGGTAATGCGTTTCAATGTAAGAGCAAAACTGAGGATTCCCCGTTGTTTTCATTGTGAGTTAGTTTTGCTCAGGTGTGATGTCAATACTTGGTCAAAATAATAAATGCATTGCTCAATTCTTTAATATTTTCGCAGTCTGCTGTAGTCTTTTTGGAGAGGCTAGTTATTTTGCTGTTGTTTATCATTATTCACAACAAAATATGTAGTAAAAAATCAGCCATGAGTCGAAAAAGACATTGTTCCCCGGAAGAGAGAAAAATTGTTTCAAGACTAAGAGAAAGTGGTCAAAGTCTTCGTTCTATAGCAGTCGCTATTTCTTGTACAAAATGCTTTAAAGCCTAAAAAGCTCGCCGAAACTCGCGGAAGATCCAAAAAAACTTCAAAAACAACAGATATCCGTATTGTAACACTTGCGAAGAAGTACCCTTTTGTGTCTTCAAGAACGATTTTAGTAGAAATTGGAAATGTAATTTCATCGCGAACGGTTCGTCGTAGACCACAAAAAGCACATTTACCAGGACGGAGAGCCAGAGGAGTTTTTTTGCGTAGACAAAAAACTTTAAAGGCTATATTGGCGGTTGCAAGAAGTCATTCTAATTGGTCCGGAGGAGACCGTGAAAAAAGTGGCAAAACATTTTGTGGAGCGATGAAACAAAAATTAGTGTATTTGGAAACGACTATGCCTGGAATGTTCAACACCGTAAGGGTAAGGAATTCCATGTTCCCTTTACAAAGAAGAGTGTAAAGCACGGGGCGGTCTGGGGTTGTTTCTCATGGTATGGTGTCGGTCCGATATATCGAATTACCGACACTATGACCAGATTCCACTACAAAGATATCTTGGAATATACGATGTTGAATTATGTTGTGGAAACTATGCCTCTTAGATGGACATTCGAGCAGCATAACGATCCAAAGCATACTTCTTAGTTGGTAAAGGATTGGTTTCAAGATAATAATGTTGCCTTCTTGGCCGGTCAATCTCCGGACTTTAATCCAATCAAAAATCTTTGGGGAGAGTTGAAACAAAGAATTGGAAAAGAGGTTCTTAAAAATAAGAATCAGTTAGAGAATTTTGTTCAAAACCCTTTGTATGAAATATCAGTAGAAACCTGCAGGAAGCTTATTGTCCGCATGCCAAAAAGAGTCAACAAAATAATTGAAAGTACAGGTGGATATACCGGTTTTTAACGAAACTCAGTCAATTTAGCAGAAAAAACTTGATTTTTTTTAATTTTTTGCTTATTTCAACTAAATGTACTCGTCCAATGTTTTTTTGATTTATTTCTTATTTTTCGAAAACTACTGAATTTAAATTTGTTTTTTTAATACCGTTTTAGTATTTATTTAATTTCTGTTATAACAAAAGAAATTAGTATTTGTTTTTCCTGTTAATTTAAATTAATTTTCGTATGCGAGCCTTTAAAAAAATGTACTTATTATGGTGTACTTACTTTTTTGACCATATGTGTACCTTCAACTCAAGTCTCTCTCGTTTATAGCCTAAATCGGAAATCAAAAGCAAAAAATTCAAGTCACAAATTATTCTAAACCAACCAACATTCTCCTCCATATATTTATTCGTAAACAAAGCATTTTAGTCTTGTTTTAATGTCTCCTTTTTTATCGTTTTATCTCTTGCGGTTAAATAAAAAACATTTTCAATAATAAAAGTTTTCGGAAATTTTCGAACTTTGGCAACATCTTTAAGAATCACATGTAAGGCATCAGATAAAGTTAATGTTACCACATTTTTTATATTTTCATGTACTTTTTTCGTTGTTGTTGCCGCAGATGTTGTTAATAACGTTGATGATTTTGTAAAATTCAAACATAAACTAAAGCTGGGAATTATAACAACTTTTGCTGTTGTTATGATGTAGACATAGTTAATATAAAAGGGAGAATAAAAAAAAACAACAAAACAAAATATAAGCATAAAAACAAAAATAAAACTTCACTTAATCAGATGGGATTTTGTTGTAGAAATTGTGGCGTTGGCTACAACGAAATTTCATTTTATTTGATTAAGGCTGCCTCGTAAAAAACAAACTCCTATTTCTCATATCCTTACATAAAAAACCACATCTACTTAAATGCCTGAGCTAGAGCTTACGACCACATGTATGGAAATACTCTTAATTTAAGTGAATTTGTGCGCCTATTGTATATTTGTGTTATATTTTGTACAACATTTATTTGTGTTAACGTTTTATGGCACATACAGTACTTGTATGTGTGCTGGCTATTTCTAATAGAATATTTACTTTATGTTTAGCTTTGGTTTTTAATTTGTTTAGGCTTCAAATTTACAACCATATCCAGACTGTCAGACCTTTAATATGTAACACAACTACTACATACTTAAAATTGTGGAAATTCTAATAGTCACACACACACACACTCAAAACGGATATAAACAAATTTTCATAGAATTTTATGAGGGTTCAGGGAACCTTGTCCCCGTCATCCAACCATGCCAAAAGGATATCGCTCATAAAATTGAAGTAGCACAACAAGAACCGCACTAACGTATACCCCTGTTAACGGTTGAATGAGTTTTATGACTTTTTCCAATATTCCTCCTACATATTTTCCATCCTCTTCCTCCTGCTCCTCTTTACGGTCATTCCTTGGTTCATGTGCGTGAAGTAAATACAAAATTTATACCAATCGCTTTCTACAATTTAACGCAATGAACAGATCAGACGTTAAATGTATCTAAAACAGGGATTGGTATACAAATTCGAGATAGTATTATGGCTTTAACTTTTTGAAATCCTTTAAATTAAGTGGATTATTATTAAGAGACATTAAAAGCTATCTGGTTATTTTTATGGTTTAGTAATATTATGTTGTTGTTTTGTCTAATGTTAGGAAAGGAATTTAATTTACATTTCCTTGCTATCAAAGAAAACCAAATGGTCCAAGCCGTTTGTTGAAATTCTACCGCTAGATTCATTTGTGAGTGACGCTTCATTGAATGGAATTTAAATTGCCAAACATTATGTGAACTAGCTGAATTACGGTTACGCTAAAATTATTTGAATATGTTAATACAAAATTGAACAGCGGTCACACGATTATATAGTTCAATAAAAGATGGCATTTTAATGGAATTTTTGAGTGTACTTTAATGAGCAGATTACTACAACATTTTTAGAAATTTTTGATTATGAAACATTTGCTGCAGAATTCGAACAGACTAATATTAAACGCAAAAAAAAAAAAAAAAAAATAAAATAAAAAGCTATTCTGAAATTTATCAAAAGATCGTAGTTGTCAATACAACAGGCAACAAAGTATAAAAAATATGTTTGAAACTCATTGCGAAGCACGCTAATTTTGCCTAACACTTGCTGACTTATCCATTTTCAGCGTTAGTTGTTTTTAGAAGATATATATAAAAAGACAAGAAAACTTCTTCTTAAAAGTTCTTGAACTTGTATCGATAAAGAGGATATCCCTAAACTATTTGTTAAAGAGTTTAAAAATTACGTTGGCTGAAACTCAATGTCAACTATGATCCAACATTATAGTTATTGAAATTCTGTTACAGAATATCTTGAAAACTTAGAAGATTTAATGTACTCTCTCAAAATTGGACTTTTCGTAGACCAAACGAAAATAAACTAGAGATACGATATCAAATGATCTATGCAGCCAATCTGCATGAATTTGTTTGTTCACTGAAGTGTTTTCGCCGTTTTTGTGGAGTTAAATATCGTAGAGATTACTGATTTTGGTGCCATGCTGCAAATAGTTCGCTACTTTTGTCCCAAAGGGAGCGCTACTGCATTTCGGCTATATTCATTTTTGAAGAAATATAAACCGATGATTATACCAGGCCATAAACCATACAAAACTGCTGTTTTGTCAGGACATATTAGTAACTCTTTGTAGTACATCAGAAAAGTAAAGTATTTAAGAAAAGCACCGAATTTATTCAACGCGGTCACAACGTGCTGAATGTAGCCCCTTTGGCAACATATTATTAAACAAGGAGAACATGGCTTCACATTTTCTGGGGCGAATAGAACAGTGCTTAATTGTTTCCAAGGGTATGAAACACAGCACTGATTTTAGCAGAGTAATCACAGCAGAAAAATCTCCCGGCAGAAAGAGATCAAGATACCATTCGGGAGTAACTACATTTATGCTGCATCCAATAGAACAGTATAAAAGTATTTTTTTTACCTCTGGAGAATTTTTAACATGCAAAGGTGATAATTAAGAAACATAATTTTTCAACTGGAACGACTTGATAATCGTTTTGATTTTTCTAATCGACTTTAATACATAGGTGGCGCAAAAATTGTTTTACAACAAACAAATTCAAATAATTTTTTTAATCAATATATTTCACTTATTTTTTTATTCTATAGAAAATTAAATTTTATTTTATAATATGTAGCCAATTAGATTTAAACATAATAGACCGTAGATGACCTCCATGCTCATCCAAGCATCTATGACACCTGTTCAGAAAATTGTTCATTGGGGCCCGCCTCAATCATTGTTTTAATGGACTGCTTCAATTCAGTCCAATTCCTTGGTTTCATTTTGTACACCTCTTGCTTGACATAACCGCATAAAAAAAAGTATGGTGCAGTCAGATGAGGTGATCTAGGGGGTCAGCGGAAAGTGGAGTTGCTGGACATTAAGTTGTTTGAGAATTTTCGTTGGAACTCCGCCATAATCGGTTTGACTATGTGTGGAGTTAATCTATCTTACTGGGACCAAATGCTGTTGAAACGAATACGTCTTCGGTGCACATCTCTCAATAACGGTCCTCATTGACAGTTGCTGTCACACTGTAGCACGATTCGTGTGCCACTATGTACTATTATTGGACTTAAAAAATTTACTTTAAAAAACAAAACAAAAATTTGTGTAAGAGTGCTTCCAGCGTTTATAAAATGCTGAAAAAGTATCACCAAAACTGCCTCCTTTCTATGACAAGATCATGAAGATTCTACAGTGTTGATACAGTTTTCAATTACTTTCCTTGATTTGTTTGTGTTTACTTTTTCCTACCATTATATGCAATTTTACAACCTAATGTATACACTGGTCATAAAGTGCTGAAGGAGCACTTCAAAAAAACTGTTTCCTTCTTAAAACCAGAACACATAAAATTAACTGATGTTTATACAGTTTCCAGTTTTCAGTTTCAGTTAGAAGTAACTTTGCAACTGATTATGACTAGTTAAAAGCTAATGAAGGGTCATTAAAAAATGTATTCCCTCTCTATGATAAACCTTTGTATATTCCACTAGTATTGACACAGTTTTTTACTACTTCCCACCCATTGTTTAGGCTTCTTTTTTTGTGTCTTTGTAATAAACTTTTTTTTGGGTTGTAGCCATCGCAAATAATATTTCCGAATAATTGACTTATCGGTTGATAAGGCTCTCTACATACTGCTAGTTATGAGTTTGTGGCCTCGAAAATTGAAAGAGATAATGTTTACTGGAAAATCTCAAGGATTTCCCTACACCTACAATTTATTTATATTTCCTTATAAATCTGAAATGTGTACGTTTAAATAAAAATGTTATACCCACTACCTAATTTAAATATTAAATTATTGTGTACAAATAAATCTTTGAACAATAAATTAGTACAGAAATTTAATTGAGGTGATTAGCTTATATATATCTTCGGCCACCTTCTTTTTTCCTTTCCTTGATGTAAAGATATGGGAGTACAATGAATAAACAAAAATTATAACATTCCGAAGTTGTCGTTGTTATTTGGTAAAATGGCCAGTTTGTAGGCGTGAAACAATAATAATTCCGAATAATTCTCAACATTTATGAAAAGTATTTAATGCAATGCGCAATAATCTAGGTTGCAACATACACGAAGGACTGAATTTTGGATTATTGGAAGGTATTAGAAATTGGGTGTCATAACTTACAGGAAGGATAGAATTTGGGAATATAGGAAGGTATCAGATGATGGGTGTCAATGCCCCCCGTTTCGATTCTGAGACATTACTTTGTCAAATGACTGATATGTATCAGACTTGACTACCTTTAGTGCCACTAAATAATAGATTTGAAGCTAAGAATATATATGGGTTAAATTAGTCTTTTATAAGAGATGAACCAAACAATACAAATCATTATAATGAACAAAGATTTAGGTTACTGTAGTTTACGAATGAGCAGTTACAGACAGGATTGGCAGATACAGATCATTTACAACACCCTGCAAAGATTTGCGCCAAATTTTAAGAAGTTCCATAAAGACCTTCCACAATTATTGTTATCCACCTCCTAGTAAGAGGGGCAGGCAATCACTTAATTGTCTTAGGAAGTCATGAGACACAATTGGTAATAGGTATGTGATGCTTCAAATGCTTCTTTCTGGGCCTTACAATTTTGCCATATAAAACGCATTGGTTGGAAGCATATATATATATATATAAATATATATATATATACAGGGTGGGCCATAAGGGTGTTGGCGGTTTAAATATTCAATTTCTCGGTAACGCGCGGCGCGGGGTGGCGGGGGGATATGTTGTTCGCTGCGCCGCTTCCTGGAAATTTAGTCGCCAGGGAGCCGTACACGGGAGTGCAGCGTGCATTTTGTGTCCGAGCGTATTACGAAAACAATAAATCAGTGATTACTGCACGACGTTTGTATCGGCATGAACACGGTTTACACGATTTAAGTGAAGTTCCAAGCGCCAATGTGATACGAAAATGGAT
>JAHXMU010023622.1:66131-86390 GCA_019455685.1 Philornis downsi | reverse complement strand
CCGCCAAATTTTTATTTTTTTCTTTGATTTTTTTTTTAAAACATGGGCAACCCTGTACATATATAATACTAGCAAGTGCTCGCGACTTCGTTCCTGTGGTTCCACATTTTAAGTAAAGACAATGCAGTGCTATTATTTAGCTATTTATATTTATTTATTTAGCACTGCCAGGGGACTCCCTTTGCCAATTTATATAATAACTCAAATTTTGAAAAATACAATTTCCAGTATTGCCACTGCTGCTTTTTAGTTTAGACGATGGCATTGTATTTATTCCTTCCCGCCTACGGGTTATCTCTGACAATTGGATTCTCGTAGAATCCGATAATTACAAATTTTAATAATTTTTGTACTCCCTCCTTATCTCGCGTTTAATCTGTTAGGGAACAGGGACACCAATCTCCGTGATTTTAGCTCTAGCTATTTGAACTGAGCGATCATACTGGATTGGATTCTTTGTACCTTAAAAGCACAATTTTCGTAAAACCCATTCTTCTTTGTTCTGGCAGGAGAATACGGACATTAAATTTCATGATCTTACTTCTAGCCGTTTGAGCATTTCTATTCTGGAAGTGGATTATGGACACCAATTTTCATGGGTCTACCTCAAGCCGATTGCGCTGGGCGATGGTAAAGCAGGAATTTTGGAAAAAAAACCCTTCTTACCGCCTGGAAAGGGAATACGGACCCAGGAAAGAGCAATGGCCCATTTTACTCTGTTTTCAGACCTAAAAATGCGAATTCTGTAAAATCCCTTCTCGTCGGGCAGCTACTCTATAAGGACCATGTATACCCCAATTTCCTTGATTCTAGCCTTAGCCATTTGGCGTAGGCGATGATCAGCCAATCAGGCAGTCAATCAATCAGTCAGTCAACTAGCAACGCAACAATTTTATATTTATCGATTTTAGTTTGTAGTCATACAAATAGCTAAGGTGATTAAATTCAATATTCATGAACTGAAATTTGATTGTCTTTAATAAGCCATAAAAATCCTTTGTATCGGGCTTAATTACAATTTATTTTACAATGTAATCTGTAGAGGATCGGTAATTTTTAATAGAGCCCATGAAATGAAATATGTCAAAGTTAATCAAGACTTTATATAAATTGTGACAAAAATACATTATATTCTCGAAAATATGCATTTAGAGTTATATTGCACTTTGTTCATACAATTTGCTGAGGATCTGATCAAATTTCATTGTCTAACTCTTTTTAAAAGACATTATATTAATCTGGAATGGAATAATTCAGCTCACAACCAGCAAATGATAACTTTTTTTAGTCGTATGGATTCACTTTTCTGAAGCTTTTTAAATTTATCAACAAGAGATTATTACCACTTAAAAACGCACATCGGTTTGTAGCACGAACGGTTTGTAGTACGAATCTACTGGACTAGTTTGCCTTGGGATGTAACTGGATTTAGCTTCCGGATGTCAAAGCTGACTGTTTCAATTGCAAAATCAATCTTTCTTGGAAACGACAATTCGATCAAATTTATATCTTTTGGAGTCCACACGACGATACAATGATAAATATGCTTGTATGGACCGATAATTTCCTTACCACAGGGGCAAACAGATACGAACAAATACAGTATAATAACAAATAGCATCATAGGCTGTATATTCTGCAACGGCTTAGCCGTGACCAACTTTGTAAATCAAAGTATATATAATGTAAAATAGAGTATATATTCTCGAAGTTGTTTGCCGATCAATAAGTATTATGATTTAGATAAGGATGCAGAAAAATTACAAGCATTGAAAAATATTTGTATATTATATTTTTTGCCTTGGATTTACGAACACATTTAAGAACCGCAAATATTTCTGAAATACTTGGTTCATGGCAAGGCAGTAGTCATGATCAAAAAATCAGTAATAAAATATACTTAACATATATTTGCTTTATTGCTGCATGTTTTCAATTATCCTACTGTTAACACATATAGACCGATCTGTACCATTTTTAAAAACAATCTGATGCTAATATCATTTCTTTTTCAAAATTTCAGAAATCCGATATATAATTTATATATTCATATAATTTTTATAATTTTATAATTTATCGGAACTATATTTTGTACTCTTTCACGTAAAAATAAATCATATCGCTTGAAAATAATTGTATGCAGATCGACTTGTCCGAAAAATAATTTTCCCCAAAAGAAATTTAGTATTTCTTAGCCTCAATTCATTCGCCAAACAAGCGGAAAACCATCGTCTTTATAGTTCGAATAGATCTTCATTTTTAAGAGCTTTTTTTATTTGCAAGCGTCACCATAAAACTATTATTTTGTTTGAACCAATGTTGAAAAAATATATAAAAGTAGTATCGCAGGCATTTTTCATAAAAAAATAAAAAAAAATTGCTTTAAAAGAACATTTTGCCATTGATCGTCTTGGAACTTACTGACGGTTTGATTAAAAACGTATTTATAAATCACATTTTAATTACACTAGCAACTGAAGCAACCAAATATCTTTCCTAGGGTAATTTGGTGGGCTGAATTCGAATCTGTAATTGGGTTTTCTCTATTACGCCAGGTTTTCGAGATACAAAAAAATGATTTTATTCGTTTTTTACATAAAAAATCATTAGTTTATTTAAAAATCAATGAATTTTCAAAAGTGAATGGCGTTCATGTCGTTTTTATTTTACTGGATCAGTTTCACGTATTAGAATCCAGTGATAGTCTTTCAGCATGCTTTCGTCCCAAAATGCTTGATAATTACCTTCAATTTTCATTAAATCTTGGTGAGCTCACTCCCCTTGTTGTTTTGTGGAAAAAATCGTAAATGCAAATGAAGAAAATTCATTTTGAGTGGCATTCGCGCACCTAATTCGTGATAATTTTTCAATAATTCACCAACAATTTCTCTATAGTTTTCACTCTCATTGTTTCCAAAAAAATCTGTTCTTGAAAGATTTCCAGGCTCCATATTATTTCTCCAATAAACATTGTAAAAAAATTGTCATCATTCAATGGCTTCCTGATCTGAGAATCAACAAATATGCCTTCTTTGATTTCAGCATACGAAATTTTAGGAAACCCCGCTCACAAAGTTCTTAAGAAGGAGCAATTTTATGAGCAGCGGCGGAAGAAGAAAGTCATTTGGATCAATTAATAGTATATTTGAAATGTTTTGTTTTTCTGGTGAATACTCAGTTCTTTTTGGCGACTCGGCTTTGACGTAATGATGACATGTAGCGCGACAATCGCATAGACAGGAAACAACAATATTTTGTGAAACCTCCTCGCATACGAGTCAACAAACCAATGGCCTGAAACAGATTAATTTACAGTTATTTACGATGTTCTATACTATACATACAAAGAAATGTAAATCACACACTATAAGGTCACCACAGATCTTCCATTTATTATCGTTGTATTTGAGTAACGTCAAAATCTCAGTCATTGATTCGTAATTTTCCTTCATATTAACGGCATGAGCAATTGGTATGGAAGGTTTTTCATTCTCATTCTGCATAAAGGAGCCTTTAAACTGTACTTAGAGCTATTAATAAATAATATCCAATCATTTACGTCATATGGCTCCTTCATTTTTTGAAATAAACCATCAACATCAGTACAGTCTTTTCAAAATATGCAGTCAATTCCAAGCTTCTATCTCTATAGATTGTTACTTTTGTTCCAACTACAAGATGTTTCTACTGCTGTAATTCTGCGTCTTGCTTCGTTAAATCCCGAATTAGCTGAGCTGAATAGCTCGAATCTTTAAATGGCATTCATCATCAGCCTGATACAAACCACCACCGCTGGTGAAAGATGTTTCGGACTCACTGCTCGTAGCACTAGAAATGACTGGTAATGGATCATTTGGTGGACATTGAACTGGTTGGGAAACCGATGGGATATTCGCCTAAGTAATATTTTTTCGATTTTTCATATTGAATACAGCAACTTTTGTTAAACAGAAATAACAATCGGTTTGGTGATTACTTGACTCTCTCCAAAGTACTGGAATTGAAAAATCGAAATAGATCTTGCCATTTGACCACTTGTATAAAACAGTTCTGCAACTATTGCAAAACATTGCAGATGTCAACGGTTTGATGTTTCTGATATTGCATATCCTTTTTTCCAACCAAATATTCACCACACAAAGCAAAAATAGCCTAAATCAGTACCACAGGACGCTACTATAATGAAAATTTTGAATAAATGTGGGCTTCTGTCACATTAACAATTGTGAAATTGTAGTGTTAGTATTGTTACAGTATTGCTAGCATGTGATAAAAAGTGAACAAGACATGATAGCTCAATTTTTATTTAGATTCGAATTCAGCGCATCCAGATTAGTTAAAAAACATTAAAAAACATACTTGTAAGTATGACAGTTTTCTATGATATGATATAATTTTGTAAAGACTTATTAGTTTCCTTATTTTCTAAAGAAATACCAAGTAAGTTTGAGATATGCTCACGACCACGTACTCCAAATATATATCTATTGATATTGTTCAAAGCTTGTTTTTAACCTTTTAGATTCCTACAAAATTCAGTGCCACAACTGGAAAAAAGTTCAGATGCATAAAGGAGCTTTGGGTATATAAATTCCGCAGGGCTGCATTTGTATTACCGATAATAAATGCTTGCTATTAGTTTAGTTTATTATTAAAAACAATACCCAAATTTTTAGATTTCGGAATGATTTCTATTGGAGTGCTGGCAATAATTATATATAAGGCATTTCGATTTTGAGGGATTAAAACTCAAGCCGTTACGTTTGACCCAAATATCTATGTTATGCAGATTGATTCAGTAGATTTACAGCATTATTAAAATCAGGCTTAGTGGGGCTGAGATACACGTGCACATCATTCGCATATACGATATGCCAATATTACAGTTTATAACACGGGAAAGATCTTTTCAATATATACTGTATAACAAAGGTTCTCGTATGAACCTAATTGGAATGCCTCTGAAGATATTGGGGGCATGGTCAAGTTTTAGACATAGTATACCATAATCTATACTGTCGAATGCTCTTGCCTAATTTCGATATTTGGTTACCATCCATGTTATATCTCAAATCTTCGGAGTGTTTAAACAGCTGTGAACTGCTCTGAAGCCGGATGGAAAATCCGATAAAAGAGAATTTATTGTAAGTTGAGTTCTTATTTGTTTATTTATTACGTTTTCGAAAGCTTTTGAGAGGAGAGAGAGAATGACAATAGGACGATATGCATTAGATGTTTTAGGTAATGGAATTATTTTCGCCTGCTTCCATATTTGGCGATATTGCGACCTAAGGATAATCGAATTGAAGATGCGTGTAACATGTGCTGATATAAAAGGTAATATTAATTTGGAAAACTTGGGATCAATTACATAAGCACCCACAGCGTTTGACTTTGTTTCCATAATACTTTCACAAGCTTCATCCTGATCAACATGAACAAATTCAAACAGATAACATCTGTATTATATGCGTAATTAGGATTTGCCATTGGAATGTCTCCGAAATTGTTATTCAGTTCATCAGGGTTGATATGATTATAATTTGCATTTGTACTTTTCCCTATACTATTCTTGCTAATATATTTCCAAGTTTGCCCAGTTTTAACTCTACATCAAATTGTTGACTGAAGTAAAAGGTTTTGTCATGTCTTATCAAGTTGTTGACGCTGTTCCTTAACTGCTTATATTCATTTTATATTTTATATATTCATATTTATATTTTTTATATTCAATTTTAAACTTCTTCCATCGAACATAAGTCAAATCCTCTTGGTCTCTGTCTTCCCACTAATCTATTGAAACATTTCGAACAAACCTTTAATAAATGGAAAAATTGACATTAATTTTCCAAAATATGTAGGAAATAACTTTTAATTTCCAAATAATTGTCTTGGGTTCTGCGGTAACCAGATATAAAAACCGAATAATGAAAAGATTCATCATTGTTGTAATTTTGTATTCATCACTGTTTGAATAAACAATTGTTTTGTTGAAAATTGTTTAACAATTTTGATAACAGATGCAACGACTGTTTAAAATAAGAATAAAATTGTTATAATTTCTAATAAATGTTTGGCTAAAACAGCTTCATAGAAGAGCAAAACGTTCAATAAAAATGCAATCTTCTAGAAAGTTTAACATAATTATTTTACACAATTTTTGGATATTATCCTACTAACTTTTGTTTTAAACCTATTTTAAATTATTATGAATAAGACTAGAAAACCTCTATACGTTTTATAAGAATCCTGTTCGAATCCAAACTATAAGCTCTATACCTCGAACATGGTTATTATGTTCATTATTTTTTTAAAGTCGAATCCAAAGTTAAGATGGCGGTACATTTCATATATTCAACAACCTAAAATGAAGTGTAGACATAATAAATACACTGATGGACAAAATATTGGCTACCCTTTACCTTATCCTCACCATATCTATTGTCGTAATTATACAAAATCGAACTAAGATTCCCTGAAGTTATAATATCAGGCGCGTTCTTTTAGTCCTGAATACACGGTTTCACATAAAAATGTTGTCGTATATCTGCTATAGAGGTGCAATTATATAGAATGTACACAGAAAAATATTTCAGGACGAGCACACACGGTCCCCTTCAACGGAACAGGACTTCTGTCCTGTTATGTTTTAGACTTAACTAGTAAATATTTTCATGAACTTACGCACGAGCTAGAAATTAGCATAGGACAAACCTAAGGCCATTTCAAGCAGTAAGCTGAAATATTTAGCAGCGATATGAAATATGCTATCAGAGAAGTTAAGACATGACAATACATTACACAGGGTGGCGCACCAATTGTGCTACAATAAAATAACTTTTTTTTAATAAATGTATTTCATTTATTTATTTATCTTTTTTAAATGATATAGAAAATTTAACTAATTGACCTCCATGCTCATCCACGTATATGCGACACCTGATCAGGATATTATATATTGCGGGATGGCCTCAATTGTTGTTTTAATGAACTGCTTCAATTCTCTCAAATTGCTTAGTTTCGTTGTACACCTCTTTCTTCACATAACCCCATAAACCCTGGGGGCAGCGGAAAGTGGAGTTTCTGGATATTAATTTGTTTGGGAAATTTAATTGGAGCTCCGCCATAACCAGCCTAACTATGTATGGGTGCAGTTGCTCCACTTTTCTGGAACCAAATGCTCTTAATACGGATGCGACTTCGGGTCATTTCTGGATAAAAAAAACTCCTTCAACATCTTTAAATAATGCTCCCCACTGATAAAACATGCCGCTTACTATTTTCACCCAAATTATCACTTCGAGACACCCGTCTTCAGTTGATAGAAGACGTTAAAGAGAATTCGCGACGAGTGCCGAATTCTTTTCTATAAAATGCAATCGAAAAATGTTTTGGTGACTAAATTAGTCTTTGGCATAAGTGTATTATTTCAGAAGCAGCCTGCTTTGAAGACGATATAATAAATTTGAATGAATAATAAATATTTTGAGATTTTTTGACCTTTTCTCGGTCAGAAAGTATGTTTTCTTTCCCAAGTAGTCTAATACATCAACCATAAGAATTTTGACAGATTTAACTCTGAAAACATCTGGAAGATGTCACTGCTAAGGATTCAATTCACTAACGTTGTTGAAATCGATGCACAGACTTTAACTATGATCATTGAGTTTCAGATCTACTCGAAGTAAACGAATCATACCTGCAGCAATTCCTTTCGGGGTAGTGCCACAAAATTGTCCAGAGTGACCTAAGATTTTACAGTTGCAAAATTTCGTTTGATCTTATCGTAGTCTGCTTTAAGTTGAAGATCATGACTTGACTAGATGTTAGCTATAACTGATTTGAAGCGGCTTGGTAACAGCTTCCGTTGTAGAGCTTTTGAGATAAATGAGACCTCAGAGGTCGAATCAACAAGTATGCCTAACTTATATATGAAGTCTTCAAAGGAAATGTCTAACCACGCTAGCCCTAAGATTGTTCAGTCCTCGACACATGCTGTTAAGAATGCACTACTTCTGTATGAGAAATAATTGGCATTGACGCTTCCTGAAATGAATAGGTCTTCGACCACAGCAGAGTATAGACGTGTTTGGTTTACATTCTTTTATTTCTTGAGAAGCCGAAAAAATGTTCATGAATAGCTTTCTTCCTTTGACAGATGGGTGTCATTCAACAAAGCACATTCTCAGCAACAATGAAGAATTCGTCACACAGACTACTCTGCTGTGCTGTAAGCATTGAACTATTTTAGATAGGTAGATGTGTAAGAAGGGGACGCGAGTGAACCCTAACGTGTTGCAGATATAGCACTGCTCGGATATCTGTTTATCCATGTTGATTATGTAAAAGAGAAGGACGATGTGGGGAACAAAGAAAACTGCAAGAAAGAATAAAAAGGATAGTAAGGAAGGCAGAAGAAGTGAAACGAAGGTATAGCGATCTCCTCACAAGTGAAAAAGACACCTGCAAAAAATAGGAAATATTTAATTGTAGCCAGACAGCTAAGGAAGGCCATGCACAAACTCCCATCAAATCTACAATCACTATTGAGGAAAATTATCCCAGATCGTTCCTGAATCATCTGTGCAGAATTATCAATCTCCTCCTCATTTTCGCATACGTTGTATTAGCCTAGTGATCGTTCCCACTTTCTGGCCAACTACCTAATATTACAGAGACTTCTGAGAATATCAAACAATAATCTAAGGTCATCCTTACACAACCTAACCGACGATCCAGGAGGAGGTTAGTTGTATGTGGCCACAGCTTCTAGAAACTTCTAGGTCAGTGCTAACCACTTTTTAGCCGCTGTTATCCAATGGTCTACCAGACTGAAGAGGTAGCCTCTGTGGAGATCTTCCCCTGACCTTCATGATCCTCAAGGCAGTATTTATTTGAGCATTACTAAGCAAAAAATTGTCTTTTCCGGTGGCAACTTAGTGACCCTCGCTTTGGCAAGTATATTGAGCATTAAAATTCCTTTCCATTTTTCCCCCCATGTTCAATGCCATTTCGATTTCGAAATCCACAGAGCTTCAGCTCCCACCTACAGCTGATGCCTATCATTATGATACCACCAGCATTTGTCATGACCTTCACAATACGTCATGTTATTGAAAGCCGCTTCAACACCCAAAAAAGCGGCTAATGTGTCACCTACATATAAATTGTACTACAGCGCACTCTCAACAGGGCTTTCTGCGAGTTACGTATGTTGTGGTCAGCTTAATGTGTGGTTCACGATAGTTTTTCTTATACACACATTAATTAGTCCCTTCAGAACTTTCCGAAGAGAGAATGTTGTTTTTGTTAGCCTACAGTCCTTGGGAGAAGTGATTCGGTATACCTGATTTGGACATGAAGCCTGTCTTCATTTCCGTCAGCTCACTCGGAACAGTATTCAATCTGAAATATGTTCTAAATATACCCACAAAATGCGAGAGAAATCTAGTGAAGAAATCTTTTCTGTTCCAGGGGACTTATAGAGCTCATAAGATTCATATAACCCTGGTATCATTAACAACATTTAGTTAAGTGGAGAACAGCAATGATCCTGAACTGGTGTATCCACTCAGACGATCCATATTCCTGCTGCCAGGGAAGTGCGTTTCCACCGTCCACAGTCTAGCAACGACCATCTAGTGAGCGTCCGAAACTTCTCGAATAACCGACCAATTAATCCCTGACTACATCTTTAGTCATATTTCTACTTTCCCACTGCATGTGATGCGCATCGTTCAAGGACAAGCTTGTATTTCTAGCAAGCTGCCTTACTAGCTAAATAGTACTATTTCGTAAGTCATGTACGAGTATATAGAGGATAGCATAAGGTCCGATTTGGATTTGACCCCGCCCACACTATTGTAACATCCCTAGCATTGCAAATTGAATAACGAATTACATTAAAATCCCTCTCAGTTACAATACATCAGACACACATACATATATTGGATTTACGGTCCATTTTATCGATTTGATCGCTTCGGAAGGCTTACAAAAACTAAAACAGAAACTTTAAGACTAAGATGGCGAGGGAATTTTTGGACGATGGGAAGTTTTTAGGAGAGGAAGATAACAGAAGGATTAGGGATTTCAGGAGAGGTTGGAAAAAATTCATTTAAATGCGGGGAAAAGGGAAGGAGACAAACATTAATTAACAATTAACACTGCCACCCGCGACAGTGTGGGGCGGAGAGGGTGTTTATTCAGCTTAAAATTGCCTATTGAGACGCTCCAATTGCCTGATGGCACCGCTAATGATATTCAGACTCCGGAGTATTATTGTGGCGTCGTCTGCTGAGAGCGTTTATGTGCCGTCCAGTTGACCTAGGCTTGCGGTCACCTTCATTCCGAACCACCCGTTGACGTCGCTGTGGATGCAGGTTGGGTTCATGTTTGGTGCGGCGATTGTTGCATTGATATCGGCATTGGCATACCGGTCTACTTTGACTTGGCGGTTGATGGTTTCTGCCGCCGTCCGAGAATTTTGGCAGATGCAGCAGGGTTTGGTGGTCCTCACCGCATTTCCGGCAATACATCCCGGTGTTGATGTGACCTTGCCAAGCAATTGGTGCAATACTTTCGCTGGCAGATGAGTTTTCGTCGCTCTTCTATACTCATGGCCAGGAATCGCTGACAGCGGTGCACCGGATGCTGCCTCTTGCAAGTCAGGCACTTCAAAAAATCCTTGACCGGTGGGATGCTGTGAATATGGGGAGAAGAGAGAGAGGAAGAAAAAAAGAGAAAACGGGGAAAAAGGGAAAGGTAAAAGACAACAATTAGAATGAGGTGGATTTGTATGGGGAACTATCAAATGTAAGGAAGTTTTATGCGGGAGTGGTTATGACATGGATAGGAGACAGAGTTTGACGATGGGTCGGGTCAATACTCCATTAGCAGTCCTTACGTCTGCTACACGTACAAAACCATCGGAACCGTTGTGGACGTTCACGTTCTCCACTCCGTCGGCGGTAGATCATCCTGAATTATAACGAGATCGTGTTGTTTTATTTCGTCCCGAGGGAATTTCAATTTATTTCTTTTCAGCAGTTCATGAATGTATTCGTTCTTCCAACGAGTGCTGAATTCGTGATGTAAAATGCATAATTTTTGCCATCTATTATTTAGAGCGAGGAATATAATTGGATTTTCTGGGACGGATATGAGGGGGGCACCCCAAAGGAAATGTCCCGGAGTGAGAGCCAATAATTCCTGTGGATTTTCCGATTGCGGTGAAAGTGCACGTGAATTGAGAACTGCCTCTATTCGAGCTAGTAACGTGGAGAATTCCTCAAACGTAAGCTTATGATGTCCCATCACTTTTCGAAAATGCATTTTAAATGATTTTATGCGGCTTCCCATAGGCCGCCCATATGCGGAGCATGAGGTGAAATGAAAGTCCACTGAAGTCCATGGTCGAGATATTTTCGTGAGATATCCCTAGATGCCGTTTTGAGAAACGCTTGATATTCGAATCGGAGAGACCTTTCCGTGCCAACAAAATTTGTGCTATTGTCAGACATTATTTTATTCGGGAGTCCACGGCGTCCAACAAACCGAGTAAATGCCGCAAGAAACGCCTCAGTTGAAAGATCAGTGCACAGTTCGAGGTGGACCGCCTTGATCGAGAAGCATACAAATATGCATACATACATATGCCTTGTGATAAGTTGCGCATTTGAGGGCGGATGTCTTTACAAGAAAGGGACCTGCGAAATCAAGGCCCGTTATGGAGAACGGGAGTGAGTAATTGCAGCGATCTTGAGGAAGAGCTGCCATGATCTGAGATTGCGACCTTTTCTTGTAGATCGTACAAGCTTTGCAGCCGCGTATGTTGTTTCGTATTGCTGAGCAGAGCCGAGAAATGTGGTATTCCTCGCGTACCGTTCTTATCATCAAATTATATTCTCCATGGAGCAGTAATTTGTGAGTATAGGTATATGCGATCAATAATTGACAGAATCGAGATTTTGGATGGAGAATTACCGGGAACCTTTCATTGTACGTGAGGAGGGCGTTTACTATTCGGCCGTTAGACCTTATGAGTCCACTAGGATCGAGAAATGGGTTGAGAGGGAGCAGCGTACTTGTCCGTGAAATTGGGAGAGACTCTTCGAGCTTCGCTAGCTCCTTTCCATAGAATCTCTTCTGGGATATGTATATCAATCGAGTTTTCATGAACTTGAACTCAGTATGAGAAATGTTAGGCGTCAGGTAATGTGCGGTACGCTTTTTTGTTGGATGTGTTCGGTTGAGGAACCGGTAGATGTAACCCAACACTCTTATTGCCCTGTCGTACGAGGAAAATCGCTCTAAAATGTCATCTTGGTCTTCATATAAGAAAAAAACCTTCAGTTTTCGAGCTTCGGGGGGAGAGTCATAAAGTGAACGGGACTCAGGCCATTATGTTGCATCTTTGCACAACCAGGTGGGCCATGCCACCATAAGGGAGATCAAGCCAGTTTCGAGGGGTCCGCTCCTCGAGTTCCCAGATCCGCCGGATTTTCTTGGGATGATACATGTCTCCACACAGCATTACCAACATTGTCAATTATGTGAGATATCCTGTTCGCTATATACGTTCTCCACATACACGGTGGTTTTTGGGGCCATGAAAGCACAATTGAGGAATCTGTCCAGAGGAATCTGTCCGCCTGCATAATTGACTGGTTAGAGAGGGTCATTTTAAGAAGTTTCGAGAGAACTACGGCTCCACAAAGCTCTAGACGAGGTATGGACACTTCTTTAATCAGAGCCACTTTGCTTTTCGAGACCAGTAGGTGGGAGTGCACTTTATCTTCATTTTGAGATCTTAAGTATATCACGGCGCTAAAGGCTTCTTTGGAAGCATCACAGAAGCCATGTAATTGCACCCTTCCGCATGGGGTGTAATTTGTCCATCGCGGGATACGAATATACTCTATTATTATTGTGTTAGAGGCATCACTAAGACTCTCATTCCAGTCTGTGCCCTCTAGCCATAGCCGTTGCATGAGAATCTTTGCTTTTATTATGATAGGAGAGAGCCATCCCGCTGGATCGTATAATCTGGCAATTGTTGACAATACCTGACTTTTTGAAGATTTTTCGCTGTAACTTGGGATGTTGACACAATACGAGAACGTATCATCAAGATCATTCCACTAGATGCCCAGAGTTTTGGTGGAACTAGTGGAGGGAAATTTGAGGAAATCGTGGTTAAGCAGGTGCTCTGGAGGGACGGCATTTATTATGTCCGGATGGTTGGAGGTTATTTTTCTGAGGGGGAAACCAGCTGAGTCAAGGGCCGAGGTTACCTGAGATAGCAAATCGACTGCGAATAGTACATCGTGGCCACTAGAAAGAATATCGTCGACGTAAATTTCTCTTTTGAGAATTGTGGAAACTTTTGGGAAACGTTTTTGGCAATCATCCGCTAATTGGTGAACTGACCTGATTGCCAAAAATGGGGCGCAGTTAACTCAGAAGGTTACAGTTTTGAGAGCAAAATCCTGTAAGTCACCATCGGCTGCGGGTCTATAAAGAATTTTCTGATATTTGCGGTCATCGGGATGAATAAGAATTTGCTGATACATTTTTTCTATGTCACCGTTGAAAACATACCGATACAGTCGCCAATTTATTAAGAGGGTTGTCAGATCGGTTTGAAGAGTGGGGCCTGTATAGAGGACATCATTAAGAGAATAGCCAGAACCATTTTTCTTAGATGCATTGAAAACAAACCGAACTTTGGAGGTGACTTTTCGGGGCGCAAAACTGCATGGTGAGGAAGGTAAAAGGAAGCAACATTACCGTTTTCCATTTTTTCATGAGAGTCCGTGATTTCCATATGATCCATGGATATATATTCTCCCAGGACTTTGTCATACTCGGTCGCCAGATCGGGTTTATAGCACATAGGGAGTTCCATCTGCCAACATACCGGCCTTCAGAATTTCGCGTAGTCGTTTCCCTGTAAAATTCTTCACAATAATCATCTTCCTTCGAGAAGCGTGGCGTGTCCACAAATTCCTCTTGCTCCCAGAAACATTTGAGCTGCCTGCTAAGATAGTCCTCAGGAAATAATTCCTGTGTTTGAATGGAATATGTGAATGAGCGCGGAATATTTATTGAGCCACTTATTATTCATCCAAAGACTGTATTCTACGGCGCTAGCGAATCTCAAAATTTTCTGAGGCCGTCGACCATGGGAGGATATCGCTGCCGATAACAATGTCAACGCGGGCTGATGAACAAAAGTCAAATCATATGGGGAGAGATAATCGCGAGAAATAGTGAAATTTGGAAGCACCTTTGCGAACTTTGGAACTATGATAGCTCTAGCCGAGATGCGCTTATCACGAGACCTAGGAGTCATGGTAACCACGCAGGTTTGACTTGAGTTGCACAAAATTTGGTCACCCATGCCGCAAATCTGGAATCGCTGAGAAGTAGTTGGAATTCTGAGCTGTTGTTGTAGTCCGAGGGAGACAAATGTGTTTTCCGAGCCCTGGTCTACAAACGCACGGGCTGCGAATAGTTCGTCGCCTTTTTCGATGTAAACTATCGCTGTAGGGAGAAATGTTCTTGTCTGGGGAATATCTTCATTTCGAGAGGTGAAATGTGTTGAGACCTGCGACACTTCCTTTATCGCTTGAGCAGATGTACTAGGCTGAGATTCGAAAGTTTTGGGTTCAACTGTGGTATTATTTGACTTTACTCATATTGCCGCATTTGGTTTGGAATTCGAATTGTGAGATGAGGATTGAGAATCTGGTGACGTGTGGATGAGGGAGTGATGATTTTTTTTACAATGAACACAAACAAATTTGCTCGTACAATCTTTCCTCATGCGTGTCTACGCCAAACAATTAAGGCAAATTCGGTTCTTGTAGACGAATTCCTTACGAGCGATGACCGATAGTGATTTAAAACGGTCGCATTCCTTCAGGGATAAATTCGTCCATTTCCTCCTATTTGGGTATATCTCGCCGAGACTTGAGATGCTATTCCCATAATGACAGAGTTTCATCAGGGAGTTTCCTGATACACGCCCAAAGAAGCAATAGATCCCAATTTTCCGTTGATACTTTTTGAGAGCGAATTGCGGCCAGCGAGTTGTTCATAGTCGTTTGAATTCTTTGAATTTCTTCACTGGAGTCAGAGCTTGCGGGTTCAAGGGTCATTATGAGGTCGATTTGATCCAGAACGAAGATGAGGGTATTTTCATACTTCGATTGTAACTCGTTCCATGCGAGAGAGAAGCTTTGATCCGGAGCGGGTGCTTATTAACAATACTAGATGCTTTTCCGCGAATTTTATTCCTGAGATGAAACAATTTCTCGACTGGTGAGAGTTTAGGGTGATTTATGTACATTGCCGTGAACACATCTCTAAATGAGGGCCATTCGTTGTAGTCTCCTTCAAAGATATTAATTTCGCATGGGAGTACCTTCATGTATGAAAACGTGTTGTTTTTTTCATCCGCAGACGAGCCGAGTAAATCATGTGCTGTTTCTGCAACGACATTTCTGTAAGTTTTATGAGATCCAATATTTGAGATTTTTGGCGGTGAAATGCTTCGGTACAAGCCAGATATTTGCCCCTTACTGATTCCTTCAGAGCGTCTGTGACTCCTGGATCCCTTGAGACGCAAAGAGTCCGATATGACTGCTGAAGTTGTTTCCACTTTTCATCGAGGTCTTGCATTTCGATTTGATCGCTTCGGAAGGCTTACAAAGACTAAAACAGAAACTTTAAGACTAAGATGGCGAGGGAATTTTTGGACGATGGGAAGAATGGAAAAGGGAAGTTTTTAGGAGAGGAAGATAACAGAAGGATTAGGGATTTCAAGAGAGGTTGGAAAAAATTCATTTAAATGCGGGGAAAAAGGAAGGAGATAAACATTAATTAATTGGCAGGGCTTAATTTTCCACCAAAGTCAGCTTTGTCAATTACAGTCACTTGTAGAAGAGAATTGATCCCAAAAATCGTCTGGTTTTTCAGCTTTTTGAAATATTTACAAGATTTGTCAACTCGAGGGACCCGTCTGAGCCTTACCTCTTGCCAACTGCAAAGTTGTTGATCCATCGTCCCAGCGTTTTTAGGAGGATACTGTATCCACCGCTTATTTCACACAACATTGAACGGAATTGCCTACTCACACCTCGAGCATGTAAATTCAGCGTGAGTAGTGAGTGCATACTAAAAGAACTAACCTTGGAATTTTTCTTATGAAACGTCACAACGTTCTTCTTGTGCTTTCATTCGTCTTCATAGAGCATAATAGGTCAGGGATGTTACAAGACCTGCGATATCCATTTAAATCCTTCTGCTCCTTGGAGCGGGTGTACAACGATTACATTTATATTTTGTCAATAATATTAGTCATTATCTAAGGCACTTAAGCTCTGTGGGAAGCTAACTCCATAGAATCGATTTAAAAACCCTTCTATTTTGACCCTATTTAAGGTAAAATAATTTAAATGCAAAATTCATTCAAATAACGCACACCGTAATCTTTTTTCACCAAACAATTTCGCCAAACTGTTATATTCTACGGATGATCCCAACTCATGAAGGGCTATTACGACTCTTTTCTAAGATCTTGGTTTACATCAGTATGCATCAAATTTCCCGAGTGTCATTAATACTGCCCACAATGGGTAAAAACATTTTTATCCACTCTGAATTTTTACTTCAAAATGCACCCCATTGTCTTGGCAGTGGGGTTTTCAGAAGAAACTTTTTTATAGTTTCTGTACAAAATATGGATTATAGTAAGGTAGGATGGACTCTCGCGTCGAGAGTCCAATGATTCCACAATTATTATTATTCCATATTATTAATATAATTCAACATGCTAAGTCGTTTATTAATATATTAGACATGTGTATATGTGTGCAATGGCTCAACACGTCATTCACTATTTTACTGACAGCAGGTAGAACAAGTGCGCAATATCGATCCACCATAAAAATCTTGATCACACTACGACTGAACTCACCTTTCGAACATTGGACATTTTCATTACTGTTTCTTTAATTACATTGAAAGTGCAATTTGTCCGGAGACATCACGCACCTGACATGTTACGTTTTCTCCTTTTAAAGCAATACACAACGTAGTTTGGCAGAGACTATATATGTAAATAGAAATTCTTATTAAGATTTTATTTAGTGTATTTTTCATTTCCCCAATGACTTCCATAGTCTATCAGTTTTAGAACTTTGGCTGTCTAAAATTGCATCACATGGTGATCCACTGTCTGTTGAACTTGTCCTCGCAAATAAATCACGATCTTGCACAAAAGGAGTCTTCAGAGCTTTTGTAATATTATCCAATGTATTTGGCTTTACTTCCAAAATCCTGTCAAGCAGATTACATAAATATTCCATCCGTAGGCCCAATACTGCAGCTAATGCCCGAACGTGGTAGTCCTGCAGCCTATAAGTTGATACTTTTTCGATGTTCAATAGTTGTTTCAGGTCATCAGTATCAAAAATGCCACGCAAGGATTCTGGTAAAGAAGGGGAAGATGACGTAGATGCTCCTCTTACTGAAGATTGTGTCTGGTCTGGCGTCATTAGGTTTGGTTGGGGCGCCAGTAAACGGTGTTGCACAGCTTCGGGCGGCAACTGATATCTGAAGTGTGGAGGATAAATATCGGGTAAAATAGATACTTTGGGGGGTAAAGCTGACTGAGTGGTATGTGGTAAATTGCCAGAAGATCTCCACTTTGCATTCGATACTTCACAATATCTAAAAAAATCCGATTTTTGAGAAAATTCTCTAGTTGAGAATCGCTTGGCTTTCTTGCTAAAGTGCTTTGTTGAAGCCATTGTAACCTTACGTGGTCTCCCTTTTTTTAACTTAGGGGTTTTAATTGCAGGATTGTTTTTCGATAGAACGCACTTGGATTTTCTTAAAATCAATCAATCGATTTAAATCATTAATTTTGCAAAACTGAGCGAGGCTTACTTGTAGTCTTCTGAGCGTGGTATTTCCGGATTCGAAGGTGCAATATCCAATTTTTCACAGCATGGAGATGATGTCCCCTTTAAGACTTCTTCCAGGCCCGATTTTTCACAACATGGAGATGATGTCCCTTTTGAGACTTCTTTCAGTTTCGACTTGGAAGCTCTAATAATTGTCTTTACTTGAAATATCATAATTAAAAGAAGTAAACTTACTTGGAATCTTTTATAACAATTGGTTTTAGTTCAGATTTTCCGCTCGCCAACTTTAAGTGGGGTGAACCTGTAAATTATATTATTTTATTATTTTATTGTATTATTATTTCCAAAGCTAACTGGAAACCAGTACAGACATGTCAGTCAGCTGAACTGACTTACATATATCTTCAACCAACATCCTTCGCGTAGAGGTGCTAGCAGGCGCGTGAAAAAGTGCTAGGTCAACGAATTGGAAGTAACAGGATAAAATTGAATCGAGAAAAATGGGAGGTATCAGAAAGATTGGTCGACATAACCCAGTTACAATCCCCGGCAACGATTTGATAAAATATTTTTATTTTTCTGTTTTTGGATAAATGTGTGTTAGGGACTTTTAGGGATTTATATATATATATATTTTTTTTCTATTTTTGTTTATGTCTATTTAACTCATAAATTGTTATGCTATCAATATTTAGTCCATAAATGGGCGTTGATTTATTAATAAATATATATGAATGAATGAAAATCATGCAGATAAGCGGACATCTTTCAATCGGCTTAAAGAGCTCTGAAACACATTTTGTCAAAATTAATATTAATATCCATTTGTTTACGCCCGACCTCAACTAATAATTACAAACTATACTGTAAGTGAACTATTTCCAATAAGAACGCTCTCATTTTTTGTTTCTGCTGTGTAACTTCTTTCGAAGATACATCATGCGTGCTTGCGACATTTGAGCCCCGAAAGTAGTAGTTAATTTGCTCCTGAGAAATAAGGTTGAACTTTCTCCGTGAACTATTGTAACAAGTGGGTTTTACTTTTTCTTCACTTTAGAATATATAACCACTACATAACAACCGTTTGATTTTTAAATTCCTCTCTTCCGTAAAATTCTTTGGAAGCGATATTCGCCTATAGCAACCTCAGCACGCAATCACCATTATTATTAGTGAAGCACTTAATTAAACAGAGCTTAAAAAATAAAATCAAATCTCCCCAGAGCTCCAAATTTTGTGTCAGTTCGGTTCAGTGTTTTCCGCGGCTTTTAAGTCACTGGTTCGATTAAGGAAAGATTTTTTAGCTCTCTCGAACCGCGGGTTTTATTTATTTATTTAAGTGGTTCAATTCGTCAAACATCTTTCCAATATTTTCAAAAAATTTGCTATTGTAGAAACAATAATTGATACCTGAGTCAATACTGAAGATACTTTTGTCGAATGGACAAAACGTGCACAATTATTTTGAATATTATTTTTAATAGAATTTAATGTACGAATTTTGACGCTATATGTTAAAAAATTATGATACGCGACGACCTTTTCATGAGAGTTGCGTGCTCTAACCATCATCGGTCACTTCTGTAGAAATATTGGGTGTCTTAGAAACTTCATACTTGTACTGCGCGGGCAAAGCGAATTTAAAGATTCTGCATTATTTGAGAATAAATGATATAAATTATCCTCCACTCTATCCTGTTTTAACCCACATGGGCTTTTTCCTGTGGGGTTATCTCAAATCTAAAGTAAACATCAATAAATCGTTTTCTCTTGCTCACGGATTTACATTTGAACCATATCATTTTTAAGAAATAAATTCCCAAATTGTGTACTTAAACATTAATAAACATTTTTTCGATAAATCAACTTTTTTAATCGATTTACTAAATATAAACTTCCTTTTGAGCAACCATGTGTAAGAGCATTTAATCATCATTAACCAGCTTAAATACACATACAGGGTGCTACGGTGTAACAGTAACTGTCAATGGGGACCGTGACTTTGATTTCTAATTCCCCGATTGATGAAAAATATTATATTCATTATATGCGTGAATTTAATTGTTTAAATAAATTTTTGTATAATCAATATATACTATCGTTTAATGAGTCTTTAAAGGATAATCCAAGACGGTTTTTTTCGTATATAAAGTCAAAAAAAAAACAATTCTTCCATCTCTAAAGGTCTAAAGCATAATAATATTGTTTCAAATTCGGCAGAAGAATCAGTAAACTTATTTAAGAATTTCTTTGAATCAAGTTTTACAAAAGATAATACTGTAAATAATTTTAGTAACTTCGACAATATTGTGCCTTGTGTTGA
>JAHXMU010023622.1:0-26131 GCA_019455685.1 Philornis downsi | reverse complement strand
GCGTTGCCAGATGGGTCCGTCGAATATGGGCAACCCTGTATTATATATATATCTTATATTTCCTACGACTTCCACTATGTTGTGGGATTTCATTTATTGATTTGTTATTCTCTGCCTCTAAGTTAGTGCCCGGATGTTTGTATTCGCGATGATGCCTCAGAAGCTATGTATGGCGTAGTAGGAAGTTTCTTTTAGAGTCGTATTTTCGGGACGACCGCTCATAGTATTGTGACTATGTATGCGCTGCCTACGTGACAGCCAATTTATTCTCGGAGAAGTGAAAATATTTTTTTTGTTTAACAAAAGTAAAAAACTAGTAATCCAGCATAATATGCATATTGAAACAAAAATATCAATGACGAAAATTTTATGAAAGTTTTATAATATAAACCTTAATTTGAAATGAAAAACAAAAAACATTACACTTAGTACACGTGTACGCAGAACATAAAATATCCAAAAATAAAGTATTTATTTATTTTATTTCGGTATATTTTATAAATTAATTAACACAATAATAATTTAAGTCGTCGGGTGACTACGACCATATGTGACTCATGGTGATAATTTATAAAAAAGATAGGAATGTTCGAGGAATTAAATAAATTTTATGTTAGTAGTTAGTTAGTAAGCTATGAAGTAAAAAAAACTAATAATATTTGTATGAATCCCGGAAGGATTAGTCGGAGCACCTTTGAGATAAGAAGCATATCCCCTTGGAAAATTTCCTCAGGGCTTGCTTCCTATCTCAGCCAAAGTACCTTTGAAGTCAATGGTATGAAGTGAGCTTCCTCCCGGTTAGGAGTAAGGCCTATCTAAACACCTCAACCTAATCGACGAAGAATAGTGCTTTTCAAGTTCCAGCATTACCTTCAGGAGACCCTGAAGAGGCGCAATATTACTTGAAAAACGTGTTCGGGCAACCACAGCCAGCACGATGCTCCCACAAGGAGTCCTACACCACGATCAGGCAAAAACAAATATTTGTTGGTGCCCCTGATTTCCCATGCTGCCAGAAAATACAAATCCTCTGGTCAGGGTTTCGCAGACAAAAATTGCTCCAGTTTCGCTACGTCATACCTCGCATGGAACTGGTCGTCCATCGTATAGGTTGCAGCTACACGCCCTTGTACTATGCAAGCACATACAGGAAAGGGAAGAGAAAAAAGAGAAGAGAAGAGAAAAAAAGAAGAGAAGAGGGATGCTGCTACAACACACATTCACATGCATTGTGCATTGTATAATACACATGGCAACGCGTCTTCGCAACAGCTTTAACCCCTAATACCAATCAAGATATGAACAACATACTCTACCGCTCTCACCTACCCACCGCCTCGCAAACAACCTGCCTGCAAAGTGACGAGCTTCAGCTAGCCTGTTCTCTGAAGATAACGTGCCCGTCACCTCCCAGTTATTCCCAACCCTCACAATCCCTAATGCGTCCAAATTGCTAATATCATCATACAGGGGCAGTCGCATAAAACATGCTTCCAATCCTCTGTCTGATGCCCACAATCACAAATACTATTCTCAGCCAAACCTCTTTTGTACAGGAATTCGTTTAAAGAACCATGCTCCGTCAATATGAAGCCCAGACTCAAGTTAAAACCAAAGCCAGGATTTCCATCGACGAAGCAAGCGTATGTCACATGTCGCACACAAGCGTATGTCACACTCCCCCAAAACTGCCTGCGTTCTGCCTTACTCAGGTTTTCTATGGCTTGTATATCCCTTACAAGGTCTATACCGGCCGCCGAGCATCCTCTCTTCACCCGAAAGGAAGCTGCTCGACGCAGAACCTCCAAGTCAAGAGGGACAGCTCCCATTAAAACCTGCAGGGTATCCGTGGAAACCGTTCTACATACAGGCATTCAAGGAAGCAGAATTACCTGCTGGCATGACTACATCAAACGATATCCCACAGAGGTCGTGACTGCTTCGTTCCACACCGACCTGACTGCTTCGTGACACCCTATATCTCGCACAGGCAATAAATAAGCCGCGATAAACAATTCGAACAGCACCCCTGCAAATCCCGCAATCAGTCCGCAATATACGCCTCAACATCCCAATGGCACAGGTCAGCATCCCTCCTAATTCCCTAATATGAGGAATGAAATTCATCCTCTCCCCTACTGTCACCCCTAAATAACTGACTTTCGTTATGTATCGTATACTACTGTCAGAGTATCTGACAGTAGGCCGTCTGCTGGCAGAAAGGTTCCCTTTCAGCAACATTGCCACGGTCCTGTCTGCAGAGACCGCAACGCCCACTTGCTCACTCCAACTCGCGACCATACTCATCAGGGTTGCTCAATCTGAGCTCGGAATTGTCCTCCAACCATGATAAGCAGGTCATCGGCGTAAGCACTGACACTGCATTCCTCTGTAAGTAGCCTCAGTAATAATTCCATCATGAAGTTCCATACATATGGCCCGCAGATGGATCCCTACGCGAAAGGACAAGAGCTATGCTCCGATCGACTTCAGCTCTCTCAAGTTCTGGGGTTCCGTCATTGAACCTCAAAAGAGGTGAATTCAGCTCCCCCACCCTCAGAAATAATTCATCCATCAGTGCTCCCAAGCAGTCACTCCACGACGTCGCAGTGGTATTACCCACCTTAATCGAGGGTAACTGCGTATCCTTGCCCGTTCCACGGCATATCCTATACAGAAGCCGTCTCCATTCCCCTTCCTTAACCCTAACAATCAACTCCTTATATACCCTAAAGCACTCGGCATATTCAGCCTTGCGCCTAAGCAGATCCTCCGATTCGGTCCGTTTTGCCCTCTGGAATCTCTTCCTGAGACGCCTAACTTCCCTCTTCAGAGTCAGCTTCCTCGACCCCCACTTCACTTTCCTAACAGTCGTCTTCTGATGTCTCCTAAACATACTGTCATTTGCACTATGCAAAATCCGCGTCAGCCACGAAAACTGTTCATGAACAGGCATATCCGCAAAAACATTCACTTGAAGCTCAGCAGCTAGGGTAAGCACGCCCTGTCCATAAGCATCCCAGTCAACATTCCGCGTAAATCAACGAGGGACATCTACATGTGCAACCTCAGTCCTCTGACTAGTGATCACAACTTCAATCGAGTCAGACTCCACCTGAAGTCAAAGCTAGACCTAGCTACCCCATTCGCTAAACTCACGTCAATGTCACTGCAGCCCCTGAGGTCATCAAAGGTATACAATTCTCTTGGCTCATTCACAACGTGAAGGGCCTTCGAAATGAGCTATTCACTTAGCACCTGACCTCGCGAGTGATTCCGATACCCCCGCGATTGCGTGGATATCTTACTAAACCACATCGGAGACGATGCATCGGAGTCTAAGCCAAGGATGACCGCAATGCTACTCGCCTATAGTAGCACCGCATCCATGTACCCAAGATACGGCTCAAGATCTGCACTAAACTTACAATACAGACTGACCAAAAATATCCTACCAAATGGGCCCTGTGCACTAATGCAGACACCCCATTTAGTCTGACTAGTCACGATGCAGTCATAACATGTATCATTGACAACAACCTCAGCATCGCACCCAATATCAGAGAATAGCCGCATATCTCCGGGTAATCCCCTTACACAGCCATTGACTGCTCAAGGTTTCTGAATAAGTGTAACACTGCAACCGGAGTCAACCATGCACCTCCATAGGTCGTTCATCACAGCCCTAGCACCCCTACAATTCAATTGTAGAATGCATCCCTCCATACTAATGCTTGGCATTCAACCGAGCAACACGGGCGAAATATATTGGGCAAGCCTCGGACATCATGTAGTGTCCCGCATGCCTACCGAAAAATTTGTAGTTTGGGTAAGTTACTGCATTGCTGCAGTTCTTTGCGTAGTGACCCTATCCCCACAGCGTCTGCACACTACTTTTTCTACCCTACATTCTCTAAAGCCATGGTCAAACGATAGGCACTTAAAACACCCAATCATGGTTGTACAGCCTTACCGGAAAGGAGAACCACTTGATGTAGAGGTGAACGCCCTCAACAGCGATTTCATGACATCGTCACGACCCTCCAAGGCCACGTTCAGCGCTCCGCCGTGATCAGTCCTCCAAGGCCGACTGACCATCCTCACGCCCTTATCGAAATCGCCCCGAGTCATCATACCTTTGGGGTTCAACACATATAACTCGTCCATGAATTCTTGAAGCGAGATACGGGCATTAATCCCCTGGACAACCTCCAAACCAACTTCCTTAAACTTGCTGTTAGACAGCATCTTTGTCTTCTCATTGGGAGTGCGTATAACCACACCCCTGCAACTAATTTCCTTCATCTGGTGCATTCACACCTTCTAACTAGGCCCTACCCCCAATTACCTTCTCAGCTACCTCCTTGGAGGTAGCTGCCTTCCCCTTACTCCTGACCACCACGGACCAGATATCCATCACTGGCTTCGGCGGCGGCAGGCTGGGAACACACAGCAGCTGCAATCACCTGAGTCACAGGGCTTCAGGAGCCACATCTACTGCCACAGGAGATGCGACCTTCACAACCGCCGGCACTACCGAACGACCGTAAGCAGGAGCCGGAACGCTTGCCCTTCACACTATCTCCCCCCTAAAGCGCTCTTCTTTGCCACGAGCCTCATCACTCGCCCGCAAGGTCGTGTACTTCCTTAACTGCCCCCAGGACATGTTCCTCGCATCCTGTCCGAACGTTATTTTCCTGAGCATCCTGGTGACTTTCTTTGTCCCATCAATCATTGATGAGGCACCAAATGCGACACCTACTCTACCTGCCTCGGTAACGGCCTTTCCAACCGTAACCGGAGGGTACCTTCAGCTACCTGCTCTACAGGTGCAGTAGGTAGGTGCAGATGTACCTGTATCTGCTTCCGCAACGGTCTCATCAACCGTAGCCTTAGCCTCTACCTTTCCTACACCTTGCCCTTTCTCAGCCTTTACATTCAGATGATATTTTAGCCTCATCCAGCTGTTTAGTCGGGGTAGGTCTCACGCATTTGCGCTTAACCGCTACCTACCTAACACTTTCGTCCTCCGATGACGAAAACATTGAGCACATACTAATCAGTGAACAACGATTAGCAGGTAAACTCCGCACAATGGGATTTTCCCTCTTAATCACCACTAAAAACACTCACGAAAGCACACGAACACTAAAATTGCACAAATCACATAGATTTTATCTCATAGTTTATACACGCGCGAACACGTCTTTCACCACTGAATGCTCAATTCGAACTGTGACTGAATGTCCAAAATGGTCGTAGTAGTGTCGAGTGTTAAAGATTGCCTTATTAACCGAGCCTTATTAATTCAGCCGAGCTAACAAGATGCAATCTGATCAATTCATGTTAATATTAGAATTAACCCTGGTGCAAGATGGGTTCACGCGTCTGAGGATAGTCTCAGATCGCTCCAAATAGGTAGAAATTTGAGCCGGATTAAAAGCTCTATAAGGAGCAGTTATCGAACAGGAAAAGCAGGGAGGGTCTGTCAAGTGGGGGAGATTGAGTGCCCCAGTGGCAATTGCGTCAGCCCGTTCGTTACCAGCAATACCAATATGAGATGGTACCCAGAGAATCACGATTGGGGATGACCGTGATGGCATGAGTAGGTTGTCGTACGTTCCCTTTCTGTTCCTACAAATAGCCCTTGTGACACTCAGGCTGTCAGTACAAATTAGCGTCTTCTTGTGACGTTTCACCGCATGGAATAAGGCAGAAACTATGCCAGCCAACTCAACTGTAAAGAATTCCGGTATGGTCTGGGAGGCGAGCTTCACAAATAATGTTTTAATCAGTTTCGGAGATTCGCTCTACAACGGCGAAGGACGTTCTCACTCCATCAAAAGAGCCGTCAGTATTATATCAGGTCCGAACGACTCGATCATTTCCGCAAGTAGCGATTTGAAAGCGGAAGGGTTTGTAGAACCCTTCCTGTTCACACTGAGGCCGAAATCTATAGTTAGAGCAAGGCTATCAACTGTGGTTATAACCGGCCTTAGCGGAATTTTGATTTTCCCCAGCAGGCGCAAAATACGCGTAATAGAAGGGACATGGTTATACTGAACATTGTCGATATGGCTCCAAAAAGTGTCATGGAGAGCCTCCGCTGGCAGAGTAATGGCTCTAGAGGCCAGTTTGACCGAAAATTTGCGTACAAATTGTTCGAATTCTTCGAATTTGGCCCCAACCCTCAGAGAATCAATTGGAGTTGGCCGTAGTAGGCCACTTGCCGTCCTGAAACATTTCTTAACAGCAATGTTCGATTTCGAAATGTTTGATCCCGTGGGATAAGGTACCAATGACCAAAGCTTAGCACATATCCACCGCTGTATCTATATGAGGCCTTCTCTTCCTAGAGCATATAAGCCTTAGTAGATTATTAATCCTACTCAGTTTAGTTGTCATCAATTTAACATGTTGATTCCATAGTAGGTTACCAGAGAATGTTATGCCCAACATCCTCATATGTGAATCAATCCTTACCGGGGTTGTCTCCAAAGTAACAACGTCGCAAAAATATCCCTTTTTTACACATATGAAGTATTTCCGCCTTATTTTCCGGTACAACAGCCCCAGAATATGTCGTCCAACGTTGAATTCTGTCATTCAAATCGGAGATGTTATAAAGAACCTGCTCTGGGTTTCCAGAGGCGACAACAAAAATATTGTCCGCAAAAATTCCAATGAGGTCAATGCCAGGGGTATTCTCAATTGTCATGGCCAAAGAATTAGCATATAAGTTTCAAGGATCACCGATAGTGGTAACCCGTATGGTATCCCATCGCCAAGGGGAAAAGTTCTAGAGAGATGTCCGTCTACTTTAACCAACATTCTCCTGTTAGAAAGGAAAGATGAAATAAGCCTAAGGGTTCCCAAAGGGACACCCCATTTTTTTAGTTCAGTCAAAACCCTTATCGACACCACTCGATCGAAAGCTTTTTTCTAAATCCTTGGATAAGACCAAGCTGTATCTGCCCATAGAAAGATTTCGAAAGAGGGTGTCCTCCAACATGTGACATAGTGAATGGACACCACGTCTAGGTAAAAAAGCATGTTGTAGAGGAAAAAAGAATTGCCGGATTTTTTTCCGGCTTGGGTACGGACGACAAGATTGCCAATTTCCAATCATGTGGATATGTACCAGAAATAAGAATTAAATTGTAGAGTTCACACAATCGTTTCCTAAGCAATAGCGGAACATTTTTTACCATAGAATAGGCCAATTTGTACAAAGCTGGTGTTGAACCCTTCACTGTTCCAAGCGTATCATCCAGTTCTGGTACTTCCACTAAAATGACCAATTCCGGAAAGACGTCAATAGTGGATCGGAAATTATTCAAATCAAGATTTCGTTGGGCATTTATTATTTCGGGACCAAATGCATGGTCCGCGCTCAAAAAGCTACAAAATTAAGCAAAGCTTCCAGCAATTGCTGCTGGTTGGGTTATCAGCTGATTATTCGTATGTATGGTGGGGAAATGATAGCATCTTTGCGTTCTGAGATTTACCATTCTGTTCCAAAGAACACACATATCAAAAAAAAAGGGTTCATCGAATTAAGAAAGTTAGCCCATGTGATCCTTTTTGAAAACCGACATTCTCTCTTAACACTAGCACAAGCTCTGCGATAAATCATATATATGTAATTACAATGATGGTTACGGCATCTTTTAAAGATCCTCCATGTCCTTTGCCTGAGACGAATGAGTTTCGCTATAGTACTGTTAAACCACATCGATCTATTCCTTGTAGAACGACGGCTCATAGGTATAGCCTCATTGGCACTTTTCCTAATTATGCGCTTAATCTGCGCAGCTTCCCTGTTAACATTATCGGATTCTGCGAAATTCATACTCAATTTTAAAACGAAATAATGGCCAGTTGGCATATTGATCCAGGAAACGTAGAATAATAATTTTCTCACAATCCTGAACTTCATTCGAAATTTTGATTGGGAAATGGTCCCCGCCTTCCGGCAAGTCCAAACAGCACCACGTAGGCCTCTAAGCCAAGTCTGAACTGCACATTAAGACGTCAACTGATGTTAGAGTTTGACGCGTGCTGAGCAGGGTTGGTGAGTCATCATTCAAAATTACAAAATCATGATCTTCAGCAAATTCCTCCCATATATGTTAACTTTCCGCGACGTATATGAAGAACCCCAAGTGGTGCTCTGCGCATTCAGGTCATCTACAAGTATTTGCTGACCCGCCTGGACTAGGCCTATGTCATCAGTCATGTCAGGGTCTAGAATTACATCATGTTCTCTATAAATATTCGTAACAATGAGCGAATACCCGAAATCGATTGTCAAAATCTGAAATAACAGTTGTCTGCTAGATGTAATGTGTGGCGTACCTATAATCTTTGTTGTGGTGGAACGCCCTGTATCCCGGTAGAAACAAAAATTTAAGAGTGTTTTCCGTTATATGTGTCTCTTGGAGCATAATGATATTCGGCTTGTGCAGATGTATAAGAAGCTCCAAGGCATACTTGTTATTCAAGAAACCTTAAATATTCCTCTGAAGTATTGAAATCTTTTGATCAGAGACCAACATAAAGAGATAAAAAAAACTAATAAAGGAAGAGAAAAAATGACTAAGGCGAATTAGTGGAGGAGTTTGGAGTAGTTCTTCCGTATGTATCAGGAGTTATTACAACATTGAGGTTAGTATATATTTTATATGCTCGAGTACAACGAGATATATTTTCATCCACGTCGCTGTGATCAGAATGGTTTGGGTGGGGTGTGTAGGATTTTTACAGTTTCCGTGCTGCCTGCGTTGATTGCAGACATGATAGCAGTTTCCGTTGGTCCGCTGCCAAGAAGCGTTTCAGGTGCATTGACCGATATTTTTTTTCTTGTTTGTTTTGGTGGATGCTAGGGTTGAGAGTGAGTTGTTTAGAGGTGCGGTTGGATTGTCATCTTGTAAAATTTTTGTCGAGATAGATGATTCTTGTTCTTTGACTAGTTTGTTAGGATCATAAGATGCTGTGGCTTGGTTTTTGTTACAGCTATTTTGATTTTGTACATAAGAAAATATGATGCTGTTTTCAGATAAAGGGGATTGGTGTTTGGGAAACTGTTAGATTGGTTGATAAGCGTGGAACGAATGGGTATGAGAGTAGATTCAATGATTGATGATGAACTTATTGGTGCATGATGTTGTTCTGATAACGAAAAAGTTGCAGAAACAGAATTTGTATTATTGATGATTAAAACGTTGGCGTAAGATTTCTTAGTGGTCAGTGGCTGGATGAGGTGAATGTCCTGAGCAGTGCATCTATGTTTGATTTATATTTTATTCACACTTTTATGTTTAAGGAATGAAGCGCACTGGAGGTTATCAGATTGATGAGAATCATTATTGCAGTTGACGCAAAATTTGCGTAAACATGTATCATGAGGGGGTGGTGAGCCACATATTCTACACTGTTCAACGTTTCTACATCTTAAGGGATTTGGAATGTATTCTTTAACGGATCAAGTCCTCCAACCAATTTCGATGAAAGGTGGTGGTTGAACGCTATTAAAAGTTATGGTAGCAGGACAATTAGCTGTTAAATTTTCCCCATTCTTTAATAGTATCTTTTTAACATCCAATACATCACATTTTTATTAAGTTCCACCAGCAGTTAATTTTCGGGAATGGCAGTTCATATCTACCATATTAACAGTCGAGTGTTTTGTGAAGCGTGATTTTTACAGGAACACAATCAATAAATTTAACAGGAAAGAAGAATTCCGCTTTTAGGTTGTCAGTTTCAATTAAGAGATCACCACTCTTCAATTCTGTGACTTCACGATAGTTTTTGCATTTATTTTTGAGTCTTTTTCCAATTTAAAAGACGTTATATGCTGATAAAGGCTTGGTTTCTCTGTCTTTCTCTATTGGTAGGGCCGCCGCGACTACATATCTTGGAAGTTCATCATAATCTGAGGTATTTCCAGCTAAATCTGGGTAGTTCTCGAAGTCAATGCGCGTTCTTTTATTACCAGTCTTTTTCCTTTTATTGTTAGCTGATTGGTCCAGTGCCCTGAACCTGTTGTAATTCGGGGGGGTGAACCCCGTTCATTTTGAACTCCAAATAATTTATCGCCAGAGGTTATGTCCACTTGTCAGTGAGATTTTACTTACAAAGAAAATTTGCGAAGAATAAAAGATTTATCACAAAAAAAAGAGGACGCGATAACAATTTTCCGATAACCAAGGTCTTCAATATAGACATACGCGAGAGGACGAAGGAGATGTCAACTCGGCGACAGTCAAAATGAGACTGATGAAGAATAAATTTATTTGTCGATTCCAAACTTGTAATACCGGTCTGATTACGACTAACTGCGATTTATAATGCTGCTAAACTCAGTGAAAAAACAAAAATGTATTGTTTTTCCTATAGTCGAGAGAGCTTTATTTCAACCCTCAAATGCTAGGCTTTGCGAATATATTCTATTTCGCACATGTGGAGAAAATTAATGTTTCCGAAAGTTTTACGATTGATGTTGATAATAATAAAGAAGAAGATGAAATAGGTGCAGATTACATTATATTGCAATCACAAAAATACCAAAAAATCAAAAAGTTTACTGCTCAGTGGCGTCTTTATTTTAGTTTCCATATTTCATGATCTACACATCATACATAGTTGCATATAATGCTCTGTTCTCACAAATATTATAGTATTCTTCAGCTATGTTCACATTTGCATTCGACTACAAAGTGCATTTTAAGGAATTTTCAGGCAATTTATTCTTCCAATATGTTCTCAAACAGAAGTAATGAACACTTCTGACAATTTCTTGAATCATTTAAATTAGTTTCAAATTTGAGAAAACCTGAGACTATAGACTTGAAATGATTTTAGAATATTTTCAGTAAAAAAATATCAACATGTGCTTTAACCAGCGACTTATGACGGACTTGTGACGGAAAAGATACCTTTATATAGTATATTATGATATCTCCCAACCATGTGTCATATTTCAATTACTTTATAAACCGTTTGGAACCAATAAATTTAGATTTTTTAAACATATGTACAACTGAGAAAAAGTTTTAAATTGAAAAGCAATTTTTGTAAATTTTTGAATGGAGTATGGTATATTTTTTACTTCATTTATTTTGATTGCGATTTCATGTTTCACGCACACATGTTTCCCCGTTTTTGGTTGATATAAATTTTAATTTTTTATATTATTTCACATTTTTTATATAACGATTTTTAAAATTAATCCGACTACATCAAAAAAAGTTTAGCATACTCTGATATATTCAGTTGATGAAAACGTGATTATATAATTAATTTCATTCATTGTAATTCTAGTAGTTGTTAATATCATGCTTTCTTTTATAAATGTTTAAAAAAATTTTAGACAGAACAGTTGGTAATTTGATTGGTAATGAGCTTTTTCCATTATAATTACGGTGTTTTGTAATCTTGTATCTTCCTTTAAATCTTCTGCGGGTGTTGTGATGGTCATCGATTTTTTCTAAAAATCTGGTGTCCCAACAAATTAATTGATTAGAGTTATGTTGTAGATATTTCCGACATTCATTCATTTAATTTTGGTTTTGTGATTTAAATGTTATTTTAAGTATGCAATTTTGTGTTTTTGGATTTGTTTACAATATGTCAGGTTTGACTATACTGTCACATTATGTCATATGTGAGATGCTACAACCGAAAAATACACCTAATTGAGGCCATCTAGAGGTGCGCAGTTACTTATGTGGAAGATCACATACAACGTCTTTATGTGATATGACGATAGCTGTAGCATTAGATTAATTAGATTCTTAGGTGGCAACTGGAATAGACATCCTTATCTATTATACGCCGCCCGTGGAAAATAATTCCAGGCTCTTCAATTTCCTGCGCTTCTCCTCCAATTCGTCACACCAAGCTTCGATAGTATTTCAAAAGCCTGGTCCTCCCAACAGAATTTTGATCGCCCTCTTCTGCGAGTTTGTTGTCGAAAACTTTCCATCCGCTTTATCATTGAATCGCTTGCTTAGCCCATAGTAACATCTGTTAGCAAGCAATACTCTCCTCTTTATCTCCATGCTGACATCATTCGTTTTGTTTACAGCGGAGCCGAGGTAGATGAATTCTTCCACCACTTCAAAATTATAGTTGTCAACGTGCTAACTTTGTTTTGTCCTTGTTTACCACCAGACCCATTTTCGTTACTTCTCGATGCTTGAGAAGGCTGCAGTTACATCTCGCAGTTTTCTGTCAATGATGTCTATGTCATCTGCATATGCGAGTAACATATGGCTTTTGTTAAAGGCGGTATTAGACGTATTAACTGCAGCTTTCCTTATAATCATCTCCAACAATATGTTGAAGAGGTCGCACGATAGACTGTCGCCCTGCCTAAATCCTCAGTTTTAAACAGCTCTGCTAGCAGGCCATCAGCGCCCGCAGCTTTGTTTTTCTTAAGCCGCAAACCGGCTCGGAGCCGGGCAATTTATGCCAACGTCGTCAATTGGGATAATTTCCTCACTCGTGCTGCCATCTTGAACTAAGAGCTTATAAAAATGCTCTTTCCACTGTTGCAGCATATTCTACGTATCTGTGACCAGCGAGGGAACTGTCCTTGTTCCTCCCTTCAATTACTTTTCCGCAATTATACAATATCCAGAATCTACAAGTATACGATTTATGTTTTGGGTCAGACAAGAAAAGAAATGTGCTTAATGGCAAACTTATATCCTTTTTCAATATTTACCGCGGAAAGCAAAGGTTTTTTCCTGGCAACTCTTGAAAAGTATTGATGGTTTTGCAGCACATTTCGAATGGTCTGATGAGAGATACTTACTCCACATTCATTATTAATCTCAAGAGCAATTCCTCTAGTGCTAGAAAGAAAGAAGAAACATTTTCATCAATAGTGCGCCGCGTACGTTTTCTTGGTTTGCCTGGTGTTTGTTTCGGCTCAAGCCTACCCTTCTTTTCAGCACGGTTAATAACATTATATACCGTCCTTAAGTTGAGGGAGAACATTTCAGCAATTTCTTTGTGCGATTTTCCTTTTTAATAATTGTATATTACACAGCTAGTGTACTGTGTAATATTTTTGTCGAGTCGTTTTCCTGGCATTGTATTTATTTAATTCCGTGATCACTAGTTGCTTGTACGCGCTCAGTTTTATGGATATAAGTTAGCACATCCCGGCAACATTAACAATACCATACCTACTGCAGTTGTGTTGCCGGCTGTCGACGAACGGATCATATTCCGTCTGTGGCGTGATCGTGAGAAGCGCAGATGTCAGCAATTATTTCTGTTTAGTTTTTAAGTAGTTTAAGTCTAATATGTTTTTTGAATAAAATAAAACGGCAGATCATATCGACTCACCAAAGCCAACAGTGCTATATTATTTATTAACTTATACACTACCAACTGCACTTAGCATACTGAAAACTTCATTTTTTTGTAAGTAATGTGCAAAAAACTAACGATTCTTTTTTCTTTGTGTTTTTTTAACACTTTTTTACCCCACTTAAAGCAAGTAAATTTGTTTGTAGCGTTGTTGTTGTAAGCGTGCATATATTTTTTTGCAGTTTCGGCACCTTATCGACAACAGACAAAAAACAGTTACATAAAAAAACAAAAAAACAAATAATATGCTTTTTTGTTGTTTTTCTTCATTGATGTTAAAATTCCTTGATTTGTAAAGACTTTTTTTACAAACTGTATGTGCCCCAGCTCTTGCATGGTATCTTAACCGCCACAGAATCCACCCATCTAAGGTATGACCAGACATAGTTTTGTCACTATAGGATGCGCTACGCACAAATAATGTACGATTGTATATGTTCGTGTTTTTTCAACCTTCAATTCCGTTCATCCAAATATGATGAGACTTTATTGAATTTATAATTGACTATTTTCAGTTGATCAATCAAAATATGCGTGCAAAATATACCTTCAGCCAGCAAGCGGCACCTAAATTGCATGCAAATCGCACAGTTTATCCATCTGCAAACGACGGAGTTAACTGTGACCGTACTTTTGTTTGTAATGCCTTTTCTGTACCTGCAAACACTCCCTTCCCGTCAGCCATTTTTTGGCTGTACAGCTAAAGCTAGAGCTGATTAAATAACTATATGTACATATATACGAGTATATACATTTGTTTCATAATAACGCTAATAGGTCAAACAAAACAAAACAAAAAAAAAACTACTTCTGGATTCAAAAAACAAATATCTTCATCGAAAACAAAGTTTAAGACTAATTTTTATTTCTTGTGTGATAAAATAGAATTCAGTCAACAACTTCAATTCAAAAAATCGTCAATAAGAGTTATTCGAAGGCTGGAAATATACAATTAAAAAATCAATGCTATGTCTGAATGGATATGATACAAATCAAAAATAAAAATTAAAGTTTATAACGAATGTTTGATCCTGCAATGGTTTTTGCAGGCAGTTTCGAAATACCAAAAGCAAATAAATAAAAAAAACTGACTGAAATTCGAATTAATTTCAGATCAATATCGCAGTTCTTTATTTGAGCTATAGAACACAAGTGAAAATTAACTTCTAATGCACAAACTGCATGAAGTCTAGCAGAACAGAAACATTATTCATTTTCAAATATAAGTATGTGTGCGCACAAGTATTCGTACACTCATAAAAGGCAACTAACTAATTATTTACATAGGTGAAACAACAAGAAAACTGAGCGAGAGCGATCCCTTGGAACATCTTGCTTTCTTGTCTATTGATCCCGCGCAATACGTATGTATATGTGCATGTGTGTGCGCACACAGGACAAGGAAGCAAAGCAGCGGACACCATGTAGACATAATTACAAAAATATTGATGTGCAAAAAATTCAAGTACATAACGACGACAGTAATGCATGTTTCAAGGTTGTTAACCCTTGAAATAAAGCGCAGGGCCAGTTCTGCGGTCAACAACGAAATTAGTTAGATAGAGTCATAACCAATGTTTTGGTGCGCTTGAAGTATTCCATTATAAACAGTTATTTTCGGTCCCTATTCCTTATAATTGGCAGAATTCTTCGTTTGGAACTAATGTAATGTCATTAGGTAGCGTGTTATGCAACTATACACCTTTATTTAATAGTAACCTCTGCGCTGGTCGATTGTCGTGGCTCGCCTTTTTCTGAAATTTTAGATATCCCTTAGCCCGTATGGGCCATACATCATTAATATATTCTAATTGTTCTATCAGATATGTTCCTTTTCCATGTTTAATTTTCTGTATGAATGTTAATGGTTTAAATGGGCCTCATTAAGGATGTTTTTAGAGAATGTGTATGACGTATTGATAAAGTTCGATGTAAGCTTAGTCTTGTTAGACTTTTGAGAGTAAAATAAGTAAAGGCACACCAAAAATATAGGAAACCGTAACAGAAAATGTTAAACCACTAACAAAACTATAGTTGACAACGGTCTTTCTGCCCTGCAAAAAGCCGTTAACCAATGGGATAGTGAGTTAATTCCATTTCTGCCAAAGTAAAAGCGGTTCTTGGTGAACCAAAAAAGTAAAAAGTAAACAAATAAATAAACAACATTGCTACTCAAATTTAGTTCTCAACTTGTTGGAGACAACTGCTGTTGGCAATTACTGTGGCAATTTGTGAGTGCTAACAACAAATCCAAAGTCTACATGAATGAAAACCAAGATATCTTCAATTACTAGCTTGCGCTTTCCATTTCTACTATAAATGTGTGTTATAATGACGATAGTTAGTAACAAAAATTACTTAGAAGATAATACATTACTTTCTGAAGACCACTACGCCTCTAGTAATAGCAATAGACTTAAGGAGTACTGTAGTTTGTATATTGTATAAGTTAGTTTACATTTTGTTTTTTTTTTTTAGGCGATGATTGTTTCAAAGCATTTGATCTTGTAGATCACTAAATTTTTCGAGAAAAAGATTAACGTCATGGAAGTCGATTATAGGAGTTGTCGCTATTTGCAAGTTATTTATACAGTAAGAAACAATGTGTTCAAGTAATCAAAGGCAAGAATTTATTGAGCCATGTAATATATGTTAGGGTCTTTGTTATTTAAAATATATCTTAATGATACAAACTATTTCGAATAAATCGGAAGATTGATTTTTAAAACATTTATTGAATGAGATGCACTACAACACGATTGAAAAGAGATATGTCATAATTTTAATTTATCGGAATGAAAGCAATTTAAAAATTTTTGTCGACGAAAAATTATTTCGGAAATTTCATGTAGTAAAATATCAAAGAATTTATCTCCAGAACAATTCTAAATAAACATAGAATATTTCTCATCATTCAGGCATTGATATTAAGCAATTTACATTACTTGCCGAATGTTGTCTTTACACATTTTCTAGAACTTCTGAACCTACTATATCCCTACTATATCCTCCCTAATGTGTTGCTTTCAAATCTATAAAATGCCCTTATTTTCCGATTAGGTAAAGTGTTCAACAAGTTGTTTGGTAATAGCATTATGCCTCTCATAAAAACCCTCGTCTCTAGTGGCAAAAACTGGGACAATCGATTTTCACAAGTCGATATAAAGTTCATAAACAGGAAGAGATGGCTATCACTGGGTACTGGTTGTATATGTTCCGGACCATATAAGAATCTCCCATTCAAGTTACCAGAGCCTTTGGCAAGTTACCATCGCAGCACAGTTTCTTTCCTTTTGGACAAAGTTGACCACTTCTGAGTTAAGAGTTTGTCTGTAGGTGACCAGCTCATACTAGATATGTAACTCCATGCAAATCCCACTAAACACACCTTCCTGATCCCGGCTTGTCCACCGTTTACGCCGGCTGACCGGCTATTCGATTAAAATAATCAGTCTGCTTCTGCTTCAGAGCAATCGAAACAATGCTTACATGACGGTGGACTATAGACATTTCACTTGGTGCGTCTTTGACATCAAAATTACCAGAAAAGAATTGACGAAACAAAAATTGTATGTGATTGGCTGTTACAGCCTTACGATCATAAACGTTGTTTAAGTTTTCAGCTATCTGGCTTGCGTTTTCGCCTTTATCGAAAAGAACTGTAAAATACGTTTTACTTTATCTTTCCAGGTATCCATCAAACAATGCTCAGCCAGCCACAGTCAGTTTTTCGGGTATGAAATATTATCTTTCTAACCCCACCTAGTGTAACCAGATTAGAATTAAATTTTGTATGAAAACAATGGCGTTTTATTGGGCAAAAAATATTACCTTGAAATAGGAACCAAAAAACTATTAACATATTGAGAGAAAATTTAAGCTAAGATAAGAAAAGATCGCCTCTGAGCACAACCGCTACTTGTTACAAACTGACAGATACGATTGTCAACAAATGGCTTGAAAACAATTTAGATTAAGATATTAGATGTGTAAAAAGATTGAAAGAAATAAGGGTGCGTATAGTCGGGTCTTAGTGAGCAATAATTTCAAATTCAGAATTGTATGTAATAAAAAGATTTCAATTGTAATAAGATACTGGATTAATTCATGTGTATGTGTGTAGAGTATTAAACGTCGCGATGACTTCCACACACCACTCATAATTAATTTGATTGACCAGGCTTCAGTCCCATTCAAGCTTGTTCAAGCAGACTTCCAAGATCTAATGGAACTGTTGACGTTATATTGCAACTGAGATGATGTACAATTCTGACTAAAATGCCCCTCAGCACCATTCAAAGCTGTGGATCAACTATACTCAGACTTGAAACCCACTGGTCCACAGCACCATTTAACCGTATTCAAGCGAGTCTCGACGACTGAATGGTACTGTCAAAGTTAAAATAAGAAGGATAATATCCAGCCTAAAACCCGCTGGTCCACACCATCATCAAGCTTAGTCAAGCGGACCTCGATGTTCCAATGGTACTATTTAAAATAAATATGTACAATTTTGAATTTCGATCTGCAGCATCATTTAAAGAATTCAGGTAGGCCCAATATGCCCGATAGCACCTAAATTCTCCAAGGTGGCCTGATGACCCGATGTTACGGACGGACATACAAATATGGTCGAAAAAATAAGTACACCTGCTTATTTTTGCTTTATGTTGCATTTAAGTTACTTTAACGGAAAGTAAACATGATAATTCTTTTTTATTTAAATAACTTTAATATGATAATGCCTTTGAAAGTAAAAACAAAACTGGGGCTTCCCCGTTGTTTTCATTGTGAGTTAATTTTGTTCAGGTGTGATCTCAGTACTTGGTCAAAATAATAAATACATTGCTCAATTCTTTAATATTTTCGCAGTCTTCTGTAGTCTTTTTGGAAAGGCTAATTATTTTACTGTTGTTTATCTTTATTTATAACAAAATATATAGTAAAAAAATCAGCCATGGGTCGAGAAAGTCATGGTTTTCCGGAGGAGAGAAAAATTGTTTCAAGACTAAGAGAAAGTGACCAAAGTCTTCGTTTTATAGCCGAAGCTATGAATCGGTCACTATTTTTTGTACAAAATGCTTTAAAGCCTAAAAAGCTCGTCAAGACCCGTTTGTGTCTTCAAGAGCAATTTCAGCAGAAATTGTCCGTCGTAGATTAAAAGAAGCACATTTACCATGATGGATAGCCAGAAGAGTTCCTTTGCTTAGACAAAAAAATGTAAAGGCTAGATTGACATTTGCAAGAAATCATTCCAATTGGTCCGGAGAAGACGGTAAAAAATGGCTAAACATTTTGTGGAGCGACGAAACAAAAATTAATGTATTTGGAAACGACTGTGACTGGAATGTTCGACGCCCTAAGGGTAAGAAATTCCATGTTTGCTTTACAAAAAAAAAAAAAAACGGTCACGCACGGGGGCGGCAACATTATGGTGTGGGGTTGTTTCTCGAGGTATGGTGTCGGTCCGATACATCGAATTACTGACACTATGACCAGATTCCACTAAAAAGATATCTTGGAAAATACGATGTTGAGCTATGTTGTGGAAAGTATGCCTCTTAGATGGACATTCCAGCAGAATAACGATCCAAAGCGTACTTCTAAGTTGGTAAAGGATTGGTTCCAAGATAATAATGTTGCCCTTCTTGACTGGCCAAGTCAATTTCCGAACATAAATGCAATCGAAAATCTTTGGGGAGAGTTGAAACAAAGAATTGGAAAGAAGGTTCTTGAAAATAAGGATCAGTTATGGAATTTTGTTCAAAAAACTTGGTATGAAATACCAGTAGAAACTTACAGGAAGCATATTGCCAGCATGCCAAAAAGAGTCAACAAAATACATATATAGTTGAAAATAAAGGTGGATATGCCGGTTTTTAACGATACTCAGCCAATTTAGCAGAAAAAACTTGATTTTTACTTTTTTTGCTTATTTTAAATAAATGTACTTATTATTTTTATTTTGTCCAATATTTTTTGATTATTTTTTTTTTAATATTTTAATTTTTGATTAATTTCTTACTTTTTGAAAAATACTGAATTTAATTTTTATTTTTTTGTCATTGTTTTATATTTATTTTATTTCTAATGTTATAACAAAAGAAATTAGTATTTTTTTTTTCTTTTAATTAAATAAGTTTTCGTCTACGACCCTTTAAAAAAAATATAGGGTGTACTTATTATTTTGACCATATGTGTATAAGGTATTGGGATGACACGTAAATATGGGCGCACATGATCCCGACACTACCCATTCAAACGTCGTGTAATGTGCGAATGGAAGAACTGGATTGAAATGACACTGATTACGGACTTTTATAGGTAGTATACCTCTGATCCCAGTATCATATCCACATGACCCGGTTTGTAAAATTAAGAATCGGTCATAGGGAAGATAGAAAAAGGTCCCTTCACCAAAGTCGTGGCTCTCCTCAAGGCATTTGATGCCTCGCTAGATCTTCGATCTGATGTAAATACTGTGGTCGCCCGACAATACAAATTGTTTTCCGCAGGCAAGTGGTAACAACGAATCTGCAAAATATGGCTTCTCATGAGTAGGTAACCAGAACGCATACGAAATGCTGCGATTAAGAGAGCTTTACCACTGTCGTTGGTAACAGCGACAAGACGTGCTGCATGTCCAAATTAAGCGATGAACGAATTAGGGGCTCTGACGACCGGTTGAATTTTGCTATGACAGGTGCACATGAAGATCTTGGCCTGATGATCTGCAGTAAGAGACCCAACTCAGAAAGAAAAGAAAATTTGACCCTAATTAGGCATGCTAATTTGGTCGTCGCCCGTGTTGCAACACCAGTTCCCCTTCGAATTTTCCCTACTGGGGCAAGACCGCCGCTACCCGGATAAACTTTAATAGCACTGCCTAGCCGATATGAAATAGGTAGTTCTTGTTTATATCCAGCGACCACAAAATCATTCAAAACAATATCTCTTGGGGTTATTTGTACTTCTTCTGCCGGTATAGGCACTCATTTTTCCACCCAACACAAAATATAAATTTATACAAGCTCTGGAGGTGCGAGAAAACGTTAATCAATTAAAAAGTAGCCTGGCGTCAAAGCAACAATTTTGTCAGGATTCTCTGATATTTGGCATAAGGGAAGAGAGTTGAGACAAGCTTCAATTCGAGTCAATAAGGTCGAAAACTCTTCAAATGTAAATTTAGTCCCCTGCGTCCGTTTTCATAAGCGCATTTTGAAGCTTTTAACCGCAGCTTCCCAGGAACTTCCCAAATAGGTTGCACAGGTTGGAATAAAACATAGACGTATCCTTTCTCAAGCAGGATTGATCTACCATGAGACACTTTAACATCAAAAGGTCCCACAAAACTCAACGAGAAAACGGAGTAAACCTTCTGTAGTATGGCAATAGAATAGGGATAGAATATTTCAATGTGGGCGATGGTTGACTGTTTGGGCCATAACACCCAGATCATCCGTCATTGGATACACCGATACTGGTGAACTCTTCGGATTCAAAGATCTCTGCGACCGACAATAATATTCTTCAGGAAAGTCAACCTCTTAAGCTATAATTTCAAAACGTAGTTATCCTTTCTTATATACTAACCAGAAATAATAAAATTCAGAAATCGATATCGACTTCTATAAGCGGAGTGCGCGCTGTAAAGAAATAAAATAAAAATATAGCATAACAAGTGTAAAGCTCTTGGCAATGACGACACCGTTCGTATCTAGAGCGCTGCAGTTTTGCATGTTTTACGTTTGTTAATATGATTTAATATGCCAATTCTGTAGTTGTAATTCCGCGTCTTTATTGTCCTTCGATTGATAATGGTTCCAGTTACCATTCGAAACGATCTCCGGTATATTGCACACCCTTTTCGCCACGTAGGTGGTCCATATAGAAGGTGTCTTTCAATCATGAAAGTACCATGGCAGGGTTCATCCAACAATAAACTACTCTATTCTACCGCTATGTGGTCGCGTACGAATCCTAAAACGTCCGAGGCCAGTACCGTACCACAAAGCTTCAAAGCATAGTAGCGAAATGGATTTTAAAAGCGCGACATTTGTATTACATGACAATAGATATGTCTGCACCCCGCCCTCAGGGTTCTCTACTCGAATATAAATTACCCCCGCTTATGCCTTTTCCGAGGTAAAGATCAGCAACACCCATCGTTGAAGTTGACCAAATTGACTTCTCTATATGTTTCGACGAGCGTTTTCTAACCATGTTTCGTAGAAACTGGATGAAACCAGTTCCATTAAATATTATTTATTCAAATGCGCTGCATTATGCTCCCGCCGTGATAATAATGGGCACCAATTGTCTTAAAGGTCGAAAAGGCAAGCAATGGCCAACGAAACCTCCCTTTAAGTATTATTGAGTTTCGCTATAAGGGGTTTAATCTGAAAATAAAATGTGTCCAATTAAGCATTCCAAAGTACTCCCGAAGGATTACAACTACACGATTCGACGAACTCTAGAAGTTGTGCGTTTACCAAATATTCTTGTGGGAAACTGGTCAATATAGACATTCGATGTATTCGATATACATTTTCCAAGTTCAAATTTAGTCGAAGCCAGTTGGTCACGCCATTTTGGTGCCGTACCGCTTATCGCGAGAATCAGCCAGTACGTCGTCCACGTACATTCTCCTGGAAAATCTTCCTCGCAATCCTTGGCTTTTTCCAGCAGAGTTTTAATAGCCAAAGGGGGTGCTCAATTGATCTCAAAAGTCGCAGTCAGCAACCCATAGTCTGTGATGGACGTAGATGGTGAATCCCTATACAATATCATATGAAGCACAATCTGCTGCGGATTTTATCCTAATTTCCTTAAACTGGTTGTAAAGATAGACCGATGTGGAGAATATCATTCAAATTATTCCCATTTTAAGTCTTATTCGTCGCGTTAGAAACAATATGCAGTTTTGCGGTAGTCTTATCCGGGTTAATTGCTGTATTACGCAGGTAGCGTTTTCCCGTTTTGTTCGCTGAAGTTTGAACAAACCTCATCATTTTCCGCGATATATTCCTGCAGTACGTCACCATAAATATCCTTAATATCTGGCTGTCGACATAAAAACTTCTCGTTCCTATAAAATTGGCTCAATACTTCTGGCCTGGATTTTCTTAAGTCCGGCTCACTCGATTCTTATTTGGCGACATATCCCCCATTTGAATATCTATCTATACGTGTAGTATAATTCGCAGCATTTATCGGAAAGCGATAACATACTGGTATACAATTCCCAAAACCGCAAAAAAATTCTTAATCAAATTTCCGTCGCCACAAAAATTTACAGTCGTAATAAAGGCACGTACCGCTGCAGCTGAGTCGTATTGTTATCCAGTCAAACATGGTTTTCTGAATAATGAACCTAGCATTTGCTATGTTTAGTGGGCATACGAAGGCGGTTCCAAAACTAGTCGACCTGACGTATAGATGGTGCCAGTAGTAGTAGAAGACAAAAATTGTTTTGATGGAAAATAGCGATCTCATAAAACATATGTTTTAAGTTTCAAGGTGCCACGTTGTTTAGTATTTTTGTTTGATCCATTTAAAGTAAATTATCTCTGTGAATTTGTAAACATGGAAAAAATTGGTCAGCGTTATGTAATTCAATATTTCCCTTTGAAAGATCTCAGTCCAACCATTATTGAAGCCGAGCTAGATTCTACTCTGCGGAAGTCTGCTCCTTCATTTACGACTATAAAATAATGGGTAGCGGAGTTTTCGAGCTGCCAAGACGAACACCGTAGTGGTCGACCAATTAAGGAGTCACAGCAAAACGAGGTTAAGATGACCAAAATTAGTGGATTAAATTTCGAATTGCTTCATCATGCACCTTATTCAAACTTGAAAAAATGGTGGTGAAAGGTTCGCAAATAATGAAGAGGCGGAGTCTGTGGTTGATGACTATTTTAAGGAGTTTGACAGCTCTTACTATAAACAGGGTATAGAAGCTATTGCATGCATATCGCTGGAAAAAGTGTATCGAGCTAAAAGGATGTTTTGTTGAAAACTAAAGAACAATTATTCCCAACTTTTTTGTGTCTTCTTTATTGGATCTACTAGTTTTAGGGTCGTCCTCATATCAACTCCTAACAGTAGGTCAATTGGGCGGCAGTCGGGAGGACGAGCATTAACTGCTTTTATATTCTGCAAAAGAGAAATTGGTCACGAGAATTGTCGCGATAGACTTGTCTGTGCACAGCAGAAGATCAACTAGAAGTCGAAGATTGGCGCACGTCTGGATATCTTATACCTAATACAGCCGAAAGAGTTGTTTTCCAATGAAGTAATTGATTGCATTGAAGCGGCGCACGTTTACGTCGTATCATCATATTTGTTTTCCGCAAGTTCTACACAGGTTGGTTAAACCCTTTTGCAAAACATTTTCATTTGATCAGCATGGATTTCATGAGGAAAACAGAATGTCTGCTGCTAAACTCGAATTTTATCAGAGCATCGGTAGCTCTTATGAAAGAAACATGGATGTTTACAGGCATAGGCATATTATCAGCCAAAAACAGCTTCGAAGAATTCCAAAAGGGAAAAATTTTTGTGCAATAATCAAAGAAATATAAAAATAATTTCAAACATATCCAACGAAATAACTTCCTTTAACATGGAATGTACACTAGACCGATTGTAGGGTATAAAAGATCAAAAATTTCGGAAAAATCGATATTTGCTATATACCGATTACCACAGCGACTAACTACAGGATATCACAGATAAAGTTTGAACTCCATAATTTCTCCGAACGAAAAGTTTGAAAATATCGCATAAATTTGTCAAAAATTATTATCGGTGACAAAATGACCGAGAGTAGGGTGTATGATTGGAGCGGACATAGGTATCCAATGTAAACTCAATAATATAGGGTTGTGCATTTAATGGTTTTAAAACCACCGGTCCGATAAGCTGTGAGCTGTTAAATAACTGTTATCTGAATGAAGTGTTATTTATTTAGTGTAAGGTTTGCCAATTACGAATATTTTTTAATTTATTTATTTTATATAATTTAGTCTATGGAACAAATTTCCTTACAGACTAGTTAAGTTAATAATATGACAAAATTCAATAATTTTATCATGTTAAATACATTACATTTATGTATTTAAAAACAATATGATATTCCGTTTAATTATATAAACTCTGGTGGAAAAATCTATTAAATTATAAAGATTATTAAAATCGCAGCAAATTCTTCTAAAAGGATCATCATTAGCGTAATTTTGACGAAAATATTGTATATGAAGGAGATTATAATTTCGAGTTGACCGTCTGGGAATATTGAATTATAAATTTTCCAGAAGGAAGTCCGAGCAAACATCGCCGTTAATTAAATTTATCAGAAACGTCACATTTAAATGTGATGGCATTTTCCATTCTGGGCGCCGATACCTGAAGTTATTTAATAATACAAAAATTAAGGAAAATCGAACATACTGGTAATTGTGCGTTATACAGGGTTATCCATTTTTCTGCTTCAACAGTAAAGTTATAAAACACACATAAAGCTAAAATTTCGATGAAACTTTTATTTCATTATAACGCTTGGACTTTGCCATTAGCATGAAATACAATGTCATTTAAATGACCGCCTCTGAATTGGTTGCAGCAGTGGATGCTTTTGAGGTAGAAAAGTATGGCCCAATGATAACATAATGCGCACCAAACAGTGGCTTTTCCACAATCACTTCTGTGTTCTCCGAGCCCCATATGCGACAATTTTGCTTGTTGACGTAGCTACCGAGTAAGAAATGAGCTTCACCGCTGAAGAAAATTTTGTTCGAATGAAAGACTACGTTTGAATCACCACTTTTGTAGTAAGTTTTAACTATCTTTGCACATTATTCGTTTGTTAAACGATCCATATTCGTAAATGACAAACCTTACACTAAATAAATAACACTTCATTCAGATAACAGGTATGTAATAGGTGACAGCCTTATCGGACCGGCGGTTTTGAAACCACTAAAAGGACAACCCTATATTGGATTTTATATTGGATACCTATGCCCGCTCCAATCATATACCCTACTCTCAGCCATTTTGTCATCGATAATAATTTTTGACAAATTTATGCAGTATTTTCAAACTTTTCGTTCGGAGAAATTATGGAATTCTAACTTTATTTGTGATATCCTGTAGTTAGTCGCTGTGTTTATCGAAATACAATAAACATCGACTTTTTCCGAAATTTTTGATTTTTTATTTTGATAAAAAAGTTGGGAAAAACTTTTTTTAGTTTTCAACATAATATCCTTTTAGCTCGATACACTTTTTCCAGCGATATGCCCTATGCCCCTTCTATACCCTATTTATAGTAAGAGCTGTCAAACTCCTTAAAATATTCACCAACCACAGACTCCGCCTCTAAATATAAAAATAAATCTTATTACTTTATATTGGAAAGGCTTTTATGGAAATGTGGCAAGTTTTCAAACTCTACGCTAAATAGAAATTCTATATAAAGTACTGACAAACCTTTTCTGGTACTTGTATACTGCTCTAAACCAGTTCTTTGGAACACAGCCTAATGTTCAGTATCAGCAAACTGTGTTTATCGAATGTGCAAATATTTTTGCCATTGGACTCAAAACACATTTCATTTGCTACACTTATAGAACTCATTTCCCTCTTTCTTAGATATGCTACTTTATGAAACCCAATTTTCCTTAGCCAAAGTGTTGTACTAATTGTAGGTAAATTTAAACTTCTGTGCACATACATATATATA
>JAHXMU010023621.1:0-15446 GCA_019455685.1 Philornis downsi | reverse complement strand
TATTACCTTAAAGTTATTCGCCGTTTGCGTGAAGTGATACAAAAATAAAGCCCGGATTTGTGGAAAAAAAATTCATGGCTTTTGCATCATGACAATGCACCTGCTCTCTCATCTTTGCTTGTGAGAGATTATTTTATATTTGGCCAAAAACAACACCGTTATCATGCCTCAGTCACCGTATTCACCAGATTTGGGGCCCCTGCGACTTTTTCCTGTTCCCAAGATTGAAGAGACCCCTGAAAGGACGATGTTTTGCGACGATTGAGGAGGTAAAAACCGAAACGCTGAGATAACTCAAGGACATAGCGAAAAGGACTACTTTGAAGGAGATAAAATAGAAATTGATGAATAAATAAATACGGGTATTTTTTGAGAAAAATGAAAATTCACCTTATTTTTTGAACACATCTCGTAAATCCCCAGCATGTGCAAAGCTCTCTCTCCCCCTCTCTCTCTCTCTCACACTCTCTCTCTCTCTCACACTCTCTCTCGTTGAACAACAATCGTAGTATAACAGACTCTGCTCTAGTTCTATCTGTCTTGCTGTACGATGCAGAATCCTGGAGTCAATTCATCGAGATTTCGAGGGGCAACTACTTTATAGCATTTTTTACTTTTTCGGAAGCTCTTCTAAGCGACATAAAGTTATGACAATTTAAAACTGTTTTAGAATTTGCTTGTCAGTGAAATTCACTCTATTGAACTGAGTCCATTTAAAAGGCTAATGAATATATTATATTTCAAATACAATAAAAAATATATATATTGCGGGTAATATACGAGGTCGGTCCTAATACTAGCCGACCTAACAAAGAAGACAAAAAAAAAGTTGACAATTTTTTTTTCAACATAAGCTCATTTTACTTCGATACACTTTTTCCAGCGATATAAAATAGCTTCTATACCTTGTTCGTAGTAGGAACTGTCAAACTCCTTAAAATAGCCATCAACCCCAGACTCCACCTCTTCATTGCTGGCAAATCTTTTACTACCATGCCTTTTGTTCAAGTTTGGAAATGGAAAATAGTCTGAGCGAAATAGATCTGGCAAATAAGGTGCATGATGAAGTATTTGAACTTTAATTTATTAATTTTTCCTTCACAATAGTGGGTGTGTGAACTGGAGCATTGTCTTGATGAAACAACACTTTCTTTTTCGCCAAATGTAACCTTTTTCCCATAAATTCATCACTTAAACTCTGTAATAAATTAGCATAATATTTGCCGTTGATGATTTTTCTTTTCTGAAAATTATCAATAAAAATAATCCCATACGCATCCCAAAAAACAGCCTTCGCCTTCGCCACCATTATCCCATTCCAGTCTACTGCTTTGACTGTGTACTTGTCTCAGGCGTGCAGTGGTGGACCCACGTCTCATCTATATAGGTAGTTATAAATCGACGCAAAAATTCAGCTTTATTGCGGTGAAACATCGCCAAACAATCTACTGAAACATCTTCACAACGCTGTTTTTGCTCTATTGAAAGCACGCGCGGCACCCATCTTGCGTCCAGCTTTCTCACCTTCAAATCTTTGGTCAATATACGATGTATACTACTTTTTGAAATTACTATCACTTCAGCTAGCTCGCGCACATTCAGCCGACGGCCATCCAATATCATTTTGTAGATTTTTCTAACCGTGTCTGGTGTGGACACCTCGATTGATCGATCACTACGATGTTCGTCTTGGAAGCTCATAAGGCCTTGTTTAAAATCTGCTAACCAATATCTTATAGTCGTAAAAAGAAAAGCAGACTCCGCCAGAGTAGAATCTAGCTCGGCTTTGATATTGGTTGGGCCAAGATGGCGAATTGTTTCCATGTTTACAAATTCACGATCTCAGTGAATTACTTTTGATGACAAATAATAATACTAAACAACATGGCGCCTTGAAACTTAAAACATACGTTTTATTAGGTTGCCACTTTTCACCAAAATAGTTTTTTTTTTTCAAACTACTGGCACCATCTTTACATCAGGTTGGCTAGTTTTGGGGCCGCCTTTGTATGTAATTTTAGATGCTTTCCCGAAATTCTAATACGATCTTGAGACATAACATTGAAATTATCTCCGTAATAAAGATTGCCATATTTTTTGATGGTGCAAATAAGCATTACATCGTAGGTATAGAATATTTCCCTACTTTATGGGAACCAGTAAAAATGGAATGATAAAAAACAACAGAATCCCTCCAATGCCAGGCTCACTTTAAATACATCGATGATTTTCTAAATTTTCACTACTTCCACATCACGAGTTGGGGATCTTTACAACGTCTTGTTTCTTTGGTGGAATTTGTAGAAATATCGTCGTTAACAGAGAGTATCAGTATCTTATAAATAATAGCCTATATAAGCTCAACACCGACATTGACTTGCTCAAGTGTATTAACATTCAGCGCCTATATTGGCTGGGTCGTATTGTGCGGATTGACCAAAATTTTCCAGCACGAAAAAGCTTCAATAATGAATTCCCTCGAAAACTCCGTTAAAAGGAGCTGAAAAGACTTTGGAGAAGGATCACATAGGACCGAAATAATTGAATCTTTTCTACGTTTATCACATAATAGATAAAGGTTTATATTGTAAAAATTGAAACAGGTACTTTTTAAAAAAGTAAATAAAAGGAATATTGGAAAATATCAATAGATAATGTTCACAGATATCCTCAATATATTTGCAGAATATTTCATGCCAAAAATTAAACATTTTGATGCGATTTTTGAATATTATTTCGAGAAAGGATGACACGGACATATAGTAATGGCAGACATTTTGAAAGTGAAAATGTGTTTAATTTTTTGATGGAATCACTCACAAGTATAGCGCATTTGGGATTCTATGGGTAGTCCCTCTTCAAATTTCTTTGCAACGAAGTCGATAGTATCGATTGATGATGCCATCAGTTGTGTGTTCATCTACATATGAAAAGATAATATGTAAAATGATTGTGAACCGGAAATGTCGAAGAATAAATTCCTTATATGTACCATTACATCCACTAAACAATTTTCATATGTTTGGAAAATTGCTTATCTACAAGATTTGCAAATGTTAATGAAATGGTATCTTTAAAAATTTGCCACAAATGCAAAAATCCCTTAATTAATTCGTAGAATTTTTCTTTTAACCAATTTTGATTGATATTTTGATCATTTAAGAATAAGCAAATAATCAAAATTCTTCTAAACGCCATTATATTGTTACTATTAGACACTGTGATATTTTTATGACAACGCTATCGTTTTCGATATTATGATCTCCTCAAAATACGATATATTTTCGATATAATCATATCATGGTTTCGTGTAATACCGTATCGTAGGTTATCATCGCTAAAGCGAATGATTGTAAAGAAATTGATATATCTTCGATATTATAACAGTATTGTTTAGTTTTTAGGATATTGATATATTGAATTCCTCAAATCTTTCCGCCTTCAAATCTCTTGCCTGATTGCATTGATTTCCTAGCTGAAGCGTAATAACATTGTCGGTGTAAGCGAAATTTTCACCTCAGCAGTTTTCATACTTTCTGCGCTATTATTTATTTAATACTATTATACTATTATTTATTTAACCCTCATTTCTATGAGAAGGGTGTTTTGCCAATAAAATTATGTTTTTCTCAACTCTTAGCAGAAGGTGTCAAAATCATCTAGAATTATTGTTGAACACATATTTAGACTTCTATTTTTCTTTTTCACCTTCATTGTTTGTGCAATAAAAAATTGCACAATTTTCAAATGCAATAACCGGATGTTTACATTGAAGCGGAAACGATGCAGTGCATTCCGTAAACAAGATTAGTGGAAATCGTCTCAAGCAACACACAGAAAAATGTGACGATCAGTTGCTGATGGCTTCAGGTGTTTCTTAAAAATTAATAGAAGAGTGAGTGAAACCCTTTTAATTGTAAAATTATATTATATTTCCCACGAAATTGAATTAAATTTTTTATATTCACAAAAAAAAAATTTGAAATCTTCGTGGAAATTTTATGTTCTTCAGGATGTCTGCAACAGGTACCTCTATGACATGACCGTTTAAAGCTGCTTACCTGCTAACATGACCACGACGATAATGAGTAAAATTTCCCAAGTTCTAATATGGATTCGCTTAAGCACATAGATTTGTAAAAGTGCACGATTTAATCTCATCGATTATCATTAACAACCACTTAACTTTCAATCCATGAGAATTCATCGTGTCCATGATGAAAATTCTGCTAATTCATTCCTGATTTTGTCATGACTCTCGCAACGGATTGATAAACAGACGAATGAATGGACAAATTGACGGATAGGTGGAATTGGTGTTAACTGCATGAAATGCATTTACCAACAGGTTAAAAGATTTTCATTTCTAATCTCTTTAAATGAAAATACATATAGAGACGAAAATGCATTCGAATGCAAAATGCACACACAAATCCGCTTGAATCTGTAAGGTTCACCATAATACCTGCTATAGGAGTCACTGTCACGTCGGTAATTATGACATCTGAAACCATCAATCGGATTGGTATATGGTCAAGGTAGTCATTGCACTGCACATTAACTTACGAGGATAATGTGAAAATACACATTTCTACTATGAAATTTAAAATAACAATACGAGGTGTGTTTAAAAAACAAGGTGAATTTTAATTTTTCTCAAAAAATATTTATTTCTTTGATCATCAATTTCTATTTTATCTCCTTCATAGTACTCTCCCTCAGATATAATACACTTGTGCCAGCGTTTTTTTTTTCAATCCTCGAAGCCGTTCTTATATGCACTTTCTGGTATGTCCTTGAGCTCTCTCAGTAATTCGGGTTTTATCTCCTCAATCGTTGCAAAGCACCGTCCTTTCATGGATCTGTTCAATCTTGGCAGCAGGAAAAAGTCACAGGGGGCCAAATCTGGTGAATACGGTGGCTAAGGCATGCTAACGATGTTGTTTTTGGCCTAATAATCTCTCACAAGCAAAGATGAGTGAGCAGGTGCAATATCATGATGCAAAAGCCATGCATTTTTTCCACAATTCCGGGCGTATTTTTCGTATTGCTTTACTCAAACGGCGCATAACTTCAAGGTAATACTCCTTATTTACCGTACGACCTTGTGGTAAGAACTCCTAATGCACTACGCCATGATAATCGAAGAAAACAGTGAGCAAAACCTTGACATTTGATCGAACTTGGCGTGCTTTTTTTTTAGTCGTGGCTCTCCTGAACTCTTCCATTATGACGATTGAACTTTGGTTTCGATGTCATAACCATATGAGTATACCCATGATTTGTCACCAGTTATGGCTCTTTTAAGCAAATCTGGATCATCGTTGACGTCACTCAACAATTCCTGAGCAATGCTCATGCAACGTTGTTTTTGCTCAAAATTCAGCAATTTTGGAACGAACTTCGCTGCCACACGCTTCATGCCCAAAATTTCCGAAAAGATTGCATGGTATGAGCCAACCGATATGACGACATCCTCAGCAACTTTTCTAATTGTGATTCGATGATTCTCCACAACAATTTTTTTCGCTTTCTCAACATTTTCATCGGTTGTTGATGTGCTGAGGCGTCCAGAGCGAGCGTCGTCATTCATATCTTCTCGACCTTCTGTGAAAAGCTTGTACCACTTGCAAACATTTTTTTGACTCAGAGTACTCCCACCGTATGCCACTGTCAACATTTCAAGTATTTTTGAGCACTCAATTCCATTTTTTACACAAAATTTGATGCAACTTCTTTGATGCATTTTTTTCGAAAGCAGAAAATCACCGAACACGCAAAACTCTTGTCTTATTTATGCCTCTCACAAACAAACTAAACATGCTATATGGATAAAACCGTCAACATATCTTCGAGACAAGTGTACCAACATAAAAAAAAAATAGTAATCGAAAGTCGAACGTACGTAGCCCGCGAAATTTGAAAATGTATCTTATTTTTTAAACACACCTTGTATTATCTAACGGCTGGTTAAACATTCTCTTCAAAAATCTAATTTCTTTGGTGTACTGGAATTCTTCAATTCCCAGCCCCAAATTTTGATTGGCACACAACAATTAAAATAATTAGAATAATTCGATTATGCCCCATTTAAATATCCGTCGCATAAAAAAGTGAACAAAAACGAAAAATTTATCACTTTCGCTTTTAAGCAATCGATTGTAGTCACTTTTCTTGTGAGCAGACAAATGAGCGAGATGACATGAACGATCGCCAAGGAAAATTTACAAAAAGTGGCAAATAGATGTACCACTCCTAAATGAAATTCGTTTTAAATAGTTGACGTTGCGAAGAAGTTAAGTTCCTTCCAGGTGTAATAAGAACTGAGCAGTGAGAGTCTAAATGGGAGTGCCTCGGTACTGACTGGGACAACAATTCCATGATCGAATTGCTTTTTAAAAAGCTATAAAAACGTGCCTACTTAGGCAGATTATCTCCGACAGCTTAGGAGATACGCTTTTTAGGGACACCTTCTTAATTTTTGACGATAATTGTCAGTAAAAAAGCTAATTCTTAGATTTAGATCAATTGTAGGGAAGTATATTACAAAATCTTGTCTACGGGAAAAAATGCCAGAGGTCCACATTTATCTTACAATGTTTTTTTAAACTTTTATATCGGATAGACACGGAATCATTTTCTGACTTATCGTATCCGTCTGTCTGTCTGTTAAACACCTATGCATGTATTCTTGTCGACATGCTATTGATAGCAGTTACGAAGCGATTGTAAGAACATAGAGCTGGTCAAAATACCCAAAATATTTTTGTTATTTATTCAAATTTATTTTATCGCCTTCAAAGTAAGCCACTTCGGAAATAATACACTTACGCCAAAAAAAAAAAAATTCAATCATCATAATATTTTTCGAACACATTTTCCGGAAGCTTTCAATTCTCTTTGAGACTTCTCTGTCATGTCTTCTATATACTGAGGACGGATGTTCTGCAGTGGTAATTTGAGTTTTGGAAACAAAGAAAACGTCTGCCGGAGTCATATCAGTTGAAAGCGGTAATTGTTCGATGATATTGAATTTTTTTAGTTTTATCCCTCCCAAAAGCCATATTTTTCAGTGGAATTTGATTACACAATCTGTAAAAAGAAGCAACGAGAATTGATCTGTAATAAAATTGGTCAGAAATTCTTTCAGAATGACAACCTTGTGAGATAATGTGTTATAGTGGTGCAAAATCCATGCGTTTTCTTTCTACAAATCTGGCCCTTCTTTGACAAAGTTGCTCTCTCTAAAGCTGCATAATACCCAGATAATTCCGCATGCACAATAGTGGAGTAATCAAAGAAAACGGTCAACATTACCTTGACTTTTTATCGACTTTGACGTGGTTTTGTTGATTTCAGCTCAATTGGAAATAACATTCCAAAGCTTGTCGCCTAATTTATATGCGTTTTGTGAGTGTGGAGTTGGAATTAACTTGCTCTATTGCATCTTTATCGACCTTTACGTGATTGAGATTTCGAAGAAGGTCTTTGAAGGTCTTTCAGAACCTTCCTTTGTTTTATCGAAGCTAACTTCAGTCGAGGACGTTGATGATCTACCACAGCGTTTGGCTCTCTTTCGCTACATATCGGCCACTTCTGAGTCCACTGTACCACTCATTTGATAAAGTCGATTCACCGTAAGCCTACTGCGATGTTTCCATATCACTGGAAGCATATAAAATTTTGAAATTTGCAATACAAAAGTTGTGACAAATTCTTTATTCGATTCTTTTATCCATTGTAAAAATCGAAAAACACACCAGAAATTAACTGGCAAAATCGAATACTTTAAATTGACAAAATGACAGCTCATGATCAAGCGGTCCTTTCAAATGAACAATTCCATGCAATTTTTGCAGAATTTAAATAATGTAATATATAAGAAACAACACATATTATATATATAAACTGAATGAATATATCTAAACTGAATGAGACCAAATTTAATAGACGTTTTCTGAGACAAAGTTAGAGTTTATTCTCAGGTCTGTGGATCATCGCAATGTACAATTGCCGAAAATATCGCTTCTGTTCGTGAAAGTATATAATATATTACACATAATATATAACATATACTATGTAATATACAATGTCATTTAAATGACGGCCCCTACTTGGTCGCATCAGTAGATCACTTTGGGGTTGTTTTCGACCACTTTTTCCCACATTTCAGGCAGTATCTTGGTGATAACTTGACGAGTTTTGGTTCTCAAATATTCCAACGTTTGGAGATTATTCGCGTAAACAAGGCCTTTGGCGTAGTCCCACAAAAAAAGTCTAACGGCGGCAAATCGCATGATTTTGGTGGCCAATTGACGTCGCCAAAACGTGAAATTATGCTTTCTGGAAACTTCTCATGCAATAAAGCCAAAATCAGTGATGTTGTGTGGCTCGTTGCACCATCTTGTAGAAACCACATATAGTCTAGTTCATAATCTTCAATTACAGGCTAAAAAAAAGTCGGTTATCATACGGCAATAGCGATCTGAATAGAAATTCAAATTATCCGTCACACTTTCACTAACAGAAGCAATATTTTCGTTAGTTCGTACATTGCAATGATGCACAGGCCTGGCAACTTCTATACACTTCTATACACTTCCAGTCTCTACAAATTTCTATATAATCTTGCCAATTCCATGCACAGTAGTTTGATTATGACGACCATAATCACCCGGTAATGCAAGAAAAGAGGCCACGTTTAAATCACCACTTTTGTAGTGAACTTCAACTATTTTTACGCGTTCTTCGATTGTTAAACGATCCATATTCGTATGTCGGAAACATTTCAATAAATAAATAACACTTTAGATGACAGGAATTTTACAGCTGACAGCCTTGCCAGACAGGCCGTTTTGAAACCACCAAATAGATAATTCATAATATAATATAAATAAAGTTTTTAAACATTTTTACGGCAAGGCCGCAAAATTACTGGCAGAAAGACCCTAATAATTGAATGACCGAGTACTCTAACGCTATTTCTAAGGGTGATGATCTAAAAAAATGTTATTCCATCCTTGTAAACGTAACTAACAACTTAGCATACTTCCCTGGTAAATGCATTTTGGCTTAAGTATGCAAACAGGCACCAACCGCAACACCAACAGTTACCGTCTCTCTGTCACTCTCTTTCATGCAGTAGCAGTAGTGACATATGAGTACATATATCTAATTTTCCTTCCGTTTAACACGTTTTCTCTTACCACACTCTCTCTCTCTCTCTTTTAGTGTTGTTTTTATTATTATTTGTTTAAGACCATGGTTTATAGCAATATTGACACATTGACTGTCATTTGAATCTCATTTGTAAAGTCATTCTATGTAAACAAAGTTGTTTGTCTGACATCCCTTGAAATCCATCATGACATAGAAAAAAATTTGCTGCTACTGTCGTTGCTGAATATCTTTTCTTCTCGCATTTCAATAATGGTCGCCACAAATTCCTCTCGTATGTTTTGACTTTGCGGCCAAGGGATTTCTTTTGTTTGTTGTAGTTAGTATTTTTCGCAATCCATTTTTCACAGAGTTTAAGAGATTCTTTAGCATTTTTGTTGATTCGCTTAAGCTTGAATTGACTTGTCAACTTTCCAACTAAGTAAGAAAAATTCAACATGAAATTGTAGTGAGAGAACATGTGGAAATCATAAATATGTATTAAATATATTTATAGTTTGGCCACAAGAAAACATGCTAACAGTAGAAAGAATTGTTTGAAATTCATCATGCTTCGAAATAAATTCCTTTTGATATATATATGTAAATCCTTTGAAAACCTTTTTTTTTCTTCAATTTCAATGAAATATATTCACCTGCCTTCTTTTTCCGCACATAAATTGATCATCACAACGCCCTTTCCTTGTGCCATTTCATCTCATATTAACTGAGATTGTTCAATTTTTCGCTCTGTCGCCCACTATAAAAACATGTGTCAGCCAAAAGTGTTAAAGCATCCATGCATCCCACAAGCTGCAACACATCCCCATACATGTGGCCAATATAAATATCCCTAAGGTTCGAATATTTTATGAATCTTTTTCTTGTCCACGTGGACATGTTATTGATATGTTTGAGTTAAGGGAATGGGCGGTGATGCACGTTTCCCATAAAGAAAGTTATTGAATAAACAGGACAAAAATTCTTTGTATAGGGCTTTGTGACGTCCTTTGTGCTCTGAGTTAATAAACATACTTACATAACGTTGGGTTACAAACATGATTGTATGTTCCCCAGTATTCGTATAGAGAGTGAAATTATCGACATATTAATTAAGTTTTACGTACGTTTTTTATCGTACGTGGAGTCTTTTCATCATAAAAAAATGTAATCATGGAGGCAGAAATGTATCAAAATTTTCAGTGGAAATTTAACATAGATTTGTCGTATGACAGAAGCACTTTTTTGAAGTGTCATCTTCACATTTTATAAGAATTGGTAGCACAATGAAAAATCGCTTCCTTTGTTCCACTTTTTCGTTATACAGGGTGGCGCAATAGAACGTACATATTGCATCATCTTTTTTTGCGGGGTAGAAAAGGCGCGGGCGGGGGGTGGCGCTTACATCGTTGGTATGGGTAAAGCGTTTTGAAGAGACCGGTTCAACATTTAAACCACAAGCAAATGGTCGCCCAAGAACATCTAGGACCGAAGACAATGTTGAGAGAGTTATGGAGTCAGTACGAGGAAATCCACAAATGTCGACTCGCAAGAGATCGTCTGTCTTACAATTATCGCGACGAAGTTTGCAACGAATTTTAACATTGGATCTTAAACTGCATCCATATAAGCTGCAATTAACACAAGAATTGAAAGAGTCTGACTTCATAGCAAGGCTCGCATTTGCCAATGAAATGCTTAATCGATTTTCCAATTTTGACAATATCCTTTTCTCTGACGAGACTCATTTCACTATGAATGGGTTCGTAAACCGTCAAAATTGTCATTACTGGAACAGTGAAAATCCCAAAATCAAACACCAGAAACCATTGCATAGTCCTAAAGTGACAGTATGGGCAGCAATCGCTGGCAGAGGAATAATTGGTTCTTTTTTCTTCGAAAATGCGCGGGGCCAAAACGTCACGGTTAATACGCAACGCTATGTTGAGATGTCCAACAAGATGGAGCTACCTGTCACACATCAAGTGACTCCATGGCGGTGGTGAAGCAAATGTTCCCTGGCAGACTGATTTCGAAAAGAGGTGATATCCCATGGCCCCCACGTAGTCCAGACTTGACGCCTCTTGACTTTTTTTTGTGGGGATACCTCAAACACAAAGTCTACAGTAGAAACATCTACCAAGAAACATCGTTCAACTCAAGGAGAATATCCGTGGTGAAATGGCAGCCATTACACCAGTATTACTGAAGAAAGTTTTAAATAATTTTCGTTTGCGGTTAGAGGAGTGCCGTCGTAGGGAGGGTCACTATTTAGATGATGTTATTTTTAAAAAATAAACTCCGTTTATTACTCTACAATGCCTTAGATTTATTTTAACTATACCTTTTGTATTTATTTTTTAATCTATTTTTTAAATATGCACGTTCTATTGCGCCACCCTGTATCAAAGAAATATTGTTTTAGATCTACGAGTATATTTTCTCACCATATTTTTTCCCGCAAATATAGTTTCTTTGAAATGCGATTTATCAAAAGACTTTCCCGAAAATATATCTAAACTGAGTGGGATAAAATTTAATAGACGTTTTCTAAGACAAAGTCAGAGTTTATTGTGAGGACTGTGTATCATCGCAATGTACAATTGCCGAAAATATCGCTTCTGTTCGTGAAAGTGTGGCGGATAATCCGAATTTCAATTCAGAGCACTATGGCCATTGGATAACCGATTTTTGTAGGCCTGCAATGGAATATTATGAACTGAATATATAGTTTCAACAAGACAGTACCACGAGCCACACAACACTACCGATTTTGGCTTTATTGCACGAGAAGTTTCCAGAACACTTAATTTCACCTTCTCTGCGAGGCGATCATTCAAACGACATTATATAACATTTCGTACAAAATGGCAAGGTCCAACCATTATAATAAAATATAAGTTTCATCGAAATCCTAGCTTTATGTGTATTTTATTTAACTTTACTTTTGAAACCGAAAAATGGATAACCCGATAAAATGTATTATAATGTAATTTTATCTTCATATCCCCGATTTTGTCAGTTTCCAAACTTAATGAAATGGCTCAGATGATTTACGAATATGGATCGTTTAACAATCGAAGAACGCGTAAAAATCGTTAAAACTTACTACAAAAGTGGTGATTCAAATGTGTTCACTTTTCGTGCATTACCGGGTGATTATGATTGTCATAATCGACCTACTGTGTGTAACGAATAATCCGAATTTCAATTCAAAGCGCTATGGCCGACTTCTTTTGACTTGCAATAGAAGATTATGAACCGGACGATGTGTGGTTTTAACAGAACGGTGTCACGAGCCACGCAACACGACTGATTTTTTCTGTATTGCATGAGAAGTTTCCTGAGAGCGTAATTTCCCGCTTTCGCGACGTAAATTGGCCACCAGTATCATCCGATTTGATGCCGTTAGACTTTTTTTGTGGGGCTACGTCATAGACCGTGTTTACGCGGATAATACCGAAACATTAGAGCATTTGAAAACCAACATTCGTCAAGTTATCGCCGAGATACTGCTCAAAATGTGTGAAATAGCAATCGAAAACTACAGGGTGGGTCAAATAAGACCTACTAATGTTAAACACAAATAACTTTTGTAATAATCATTTATTTTCGTTAATTGTTTTTATACATTGAATATATTTTATGGAAATTATGTATGAAATATTACATCAGACAAATGTCCACCATTTTTCTCGATACAAAGATTGGCTATTTTTAACGCGTTTTCCATTACACCACATAATGTTTCTGGTTGAAGGCTCAGTATTTCGTCTCGAATATTTCAGCTGTCTAATAGTCTCTGGTTTATTAAAATACACTTTGTCTTTTAAATATCTCCATAAAAAGAAGTCGGGCGCAGTCAAATCTGGCGAACGAGGTGGCCAAGAGAAATCTGAATTTTTGAAAATCAGACGTTCGCCAAAAATTTCATGCAGCAGGTCCATAGTTTGCCTAGCACTATGCGTAGTTGCTTCATCTTGTTGAAATTACAAATTAGGATACTGCTCCGCCATTGACCGCAAAAAGTTTTCAATCAATGTTCTGTAAGAAGCTCCTGAAATCGGTTCCGGCGTTTCATCCTCATTTTCGAAGAAATAAGGACCGATAACTCTAGTGGCCATAACACCGCACCAAACAGTACATTTAGATGAGTGCAACTGATGTTGGTATGTTGCACTTGGATTTTCAGAGCCCCACAATCTATAGTTTTGTTTGTTGACATAACCATTTAAATGGAAATACGCTTACGTGTAGCTAATTGTGTAAAACGAATAGCGTATTGTAGTCGTTGTTGGTGGTCTTGAATTTTGTATGGGTACATCTTAAGATTCAACTTTAAAATTCTACGCAATGTCGTTCTGGAAATGCCCAATTGGCTGGAACGACGGCGAGTTGAGACAGATGGATCATCTGCAACACTTTTCCACACAGTTTCCACGTTGTCTTCAGTGCGAATATTTCGATGGGCACCTCGTCCAGGACGGTCGGACACTGAACAAAACGGCCGACCAAACTCCTAATCATGAAGGCTGTGGGAGCTGATCTGGAATTAAAATGTTACCGATATTTACGCTGCGTTAAAACAATTGATCTTTGACAAGAATAGAAAAACCCGATAATTTTAACGCGTTGTGTTGTACTGTAGGGTTCCATAATAAATTTCCAACAATTCAATTATAACCTACAAAAAGAGAAAAATAAATATGTCAAAAAATAAAAAAGTTATTTGTGCTTAACATTAGTAGGTCTTGGGTGGGCCAGCCTGTACCTCAAAATGATGCACTGCTGCAACTAATCCAAAGGCGATCACTTAAACGACATTGTACTCGTATAACATTCCGTACATAATGGAACCATTATAATAAAATAAAAGTTTCATCGAAATCATAGCTTTATGAGTATTTTATTTAACTTTATTTTTGAAACCGAAAAATGAATAACCCAATAAAATGTAATGTAATGTAATTTTATCTTCATTTCCCCGAATTTTTTTGTTTCCAAACATTATAAAATGGCTCAAATGATGAGACCATTTTGAGGATTTGGAAAAATCTTCAAAAAATCTTATTTGTGCTACCAATCACTTCCTGACTTAATAATTTCCATGTGGTTCGCTTCATTTAAAGCACTTTACAATTAAAATTTGATATTCAGTATCACTACAACATCTATAAATTGCAGTTAGTTATTTTAATCTTTGTAAACATAAATCTTTACTTCAAAAATGTTTGCAGGCTCAAGGATCATTAACAATTGCCGCCTTGAAGTTTTCAACAAATTGAGTGTCAAGGGCCAAACATCCATTCATAAGCGTATAAAGCAAAACATTTAAGCCGCTACCAGTATACGAGTACGTGCATTACATTACAAGTTCGAAAAGTTTTCAACGCAAATAAAGCGCTTCCATCACGTTTTCATCACCCAAACACATCTGTGAATAAATCACAAAGTAACAGTCAGAATATCTTTGATCTTTTACCGATCGTAGAAGAAATGAACTCAAAGATTTACTAAACTTTTTCAACGTTATCGTCCATCCCCCTCCCAGTATATTCATGCCGTATACAGACAAGTGGCAAATAAAATCACATAAAAAAAAGTTCATGTAAATATCAACAGAACAATTATAAAGGCGTTAAGGTAATTGCAAAAGAACCAAATCGAATCGAGGGGGAGAGCTCGAGATTTTGTTAAACAAATTCATTCATAAATAAAAGTAGTGCGATCGCCTCCCATACCCCGCTCCCCTTGTAATCGTAATTGTACATATAACTCAATTTACCATATGATTCTTTGAAGAATCATCATCCATTGACTGAATACACGCGACTTTTGATTATGATAGCGAAATGTGCGAAAAAATTGTGCATAAAAACAACACACGCGCTCCCCCTGCCATATTCAATGTATCAGTGAAGTCGATTCATAAACCGCATATTGATATTAAACGCCGGTATTAAATACCGCAAACATTTTGCTGCTGCTGTGAACATTAAAAAATTATGCTCCAAACTGAAAATCACAACAATTCAAGGGGGAGGTTTCTGATGCCACGTCCGTGTGCGGCGCTTTAGAATTTATCAAGAATAAAAAAAGATTTATAATGTAGCGCCGCTTAAGGTGGAATTAATGTAAAATATGGCAATGTGAGCATAGATGGCGAAGGGAAGGCTCTGGTCGAAGTTGGAAATTATCCTACAGTTAAGAGAATCAGTTAAAGATTCTCTAGAGATGTTCATATCTGTGTAGAGAATACAATTTCCTAAACTTTTCTATTTTTCGAGAAT
>JAHXMU010023618.1:0-12850 GCA_019455685.1 Philornis downsi | reverse complement strand
AATAGCAATAGCAATAGCAATAGCAATAGCAATAGCAATAGCAATAGCAATGGCAATAGCAATGGCAATAGTAATAGCAATAGCAATAGCAATAGCAATAGCAATAGCAATATCAATACCAATATCAACAAAAATACCAATAGCAATAGCAATAGCAATATCAATATCAATATCAATACCAATACCAATACCAATATCAACAACAATACCAATAGCAATAGCAATATCGAATACAAATATCGATAGTAACAAACAATATTATCGCCAATTTTCATTTGCATCACCCCATTATGTTATGCCATGTTATTGTTCACCTTGCTCACTGTATCTTCTTCCTTCAGTTCCTCAACATTTCAAAATTTGAACGGAAAGCTTCAAGCCGTTGTCCTTTTCTTTGGTGACTTCTTGTCCTGTAATTAATGTTTATTTGTCGCATTTCGTGAATTGTTTTTGTACTTTTTTCCAGTCAGTTTTTTTTTTCTTTTTTTCACCTTCACCTCACCGATTCCCATTGCGAAGATCACTGCTGCTTTCAGGCGAATGACTCTTTTGGGACAGAGTGTTGCCATTGTTGACTCGTGATAATAAATGGATTTCAGTGACTGGTCGGTGACTGAGTAAGTGAGTGAGTGAGTGAGTGCATGAGCAAGCGAGCGTGTGTGCCCCAAACGGAATTTACGGCCAGCAATTACGTACGTGCGACCGAGTGCCTCCACTTTGGGTGATTAATTTGATTTAAGATGTCTGCAGTTCGGATGGCCCCAAACAATTGCACACACACTGACTTAAGGTGAATTTATTACTCATGCCACGATTTGACACTTTAGTTCGCTGGTGAAAAATTTCACGCAGCAATCGCTGCAGCAACATTACCGAAGAATTCTCTTGCTGCTGCGCTATTGCTGTTGTTGTTGTGCGACAGCCAGAATTTATGTGTTTCAAAAGGATTTGAAATTTGTTTTATTTTCATATTTTGGTTGAGAATTGGAGAAAAAAAAGTGCAATAAAGCAATTAGTTTTTGTTTTTCGTTTTAGAGGGGGGGAGTCATAAAGACGTTTTCATCTGCCAGTATGCGAAGGCAACCCGGAAGAGATTGGGAATTGCCAATCTTCATTGGCTGGCTTGTGTGTGGCAATGAATGCCCATCTCTGTTCAAGCGGCTATGCCTGGCAGTTGAAGCGCATTACTTTGCGGATGATTATAATTACGGCATTTAATGGGTATAAATATTTTCAGAAATTAAGAAATCATTAACGATTGAAATCGAAACATTCCACTGTGAGAGTGTTGTTGATTTCATTGCCATGTTGGCGATAGTCGTCAGCAATAACAAACAATAATTTGTAATTAAACGAAACGTGTAAATAATCATAAAACTGCTGAAATGCATTAATTATTGGATTTTGAATTCACGTTGAAAAGGTTGAATGGCTTTTTGGAGCTGGACATGAGATTATTATTTCGCCGATTTGCTTTATTCCATACTTGCATCTGGTTATAAGTAATCTCAAAGTCCTATGCAAAGGTCAGAAAAAGAACCTATAGTTTCATAACCTGCAATATTGTTGATAGCTTTCTTTACAACTAAGAACAGGGTATTATCAGCTTTAGCTGAATGTTCTTTATAACAAGGCATAGATTAAGAAACGTAACTGCATAAAACCACACGAGTATTTTCGTTTTAGATCCTCGAATTAAAATTTCTACTTAATTATATTTTGATAGAGAAACAGAATCAATTTAAGTTTGCAATTTTGTTTTAGATAAAAAAACAAATAAATATGTGAAATTAGGTGTTGTTTAAAAAAAGAATTAGAAACAAATTTCTGCTGTATTTAAAACAAATTTACAATTTCATAGGTGAACGAAACTAAACTTTCGTGGGGCTTATCCATTTTTCGGTTTCAAGAGTAAAGCTAAATAAAACACACATAAAGCTATGATTTCGATGAAAATTTTATTTTATTATAATGCTTGAATCTTGCCATTATGTACGAAATACAATGTCATTTAAATGACCGCCTCTGGATTGGTTGTGGCAATGGATCCTTTTGAGGTCGTTTTCGACCACCTTTTCGCACATTTCGGGAGGTATCTCGGCGATAAATTGACGAATGTTGGTTTTCAAATGCTTCAACGTTTGGGGATTATCGACCTAAAACACTGTCTTTGACGTTATTCCACAAAAAAAAGTCTAATGGCGCTAAATTACATGATCTTGGTGGCCAATTGATGACGCCAAAACGTGAAATTATGTTTTCTGGAAACTTTCCATGCATTAAAGCCAAAATCGGTTGTGTTGTGCGGCTCGTGGCACCGTCTTGTTGAAACCACATATTGTCCAGTTTATAACCTTCAATGGCAGGCCAAAAAAAAAGTCGGTTATCATACGACTTTAGCGCTCAGAATTGAAATTCGGATTATCCGCCACACTTTCACTAACAGAAGCGAGATTTTCGGCATTGAATTGCGTTGCAATAACACACAAGCCTGACCATGCTTATAACGCTTCCAGTCTCTTAAAATTTCTTGCCTATTCATTGCACATTCGGTCGATTATGACCACCATAACCACCCCGTAATGCACGAAAAGTGCCCACGTTTGAATCACCACTTTTGTAGTTAATTATAACTATTTTTACGCTTTTCTTGGTTGTTAAAAGCTCTATATTTGTAAATGGTAAACCTTTCTGTAAATATATGTAAATAACACCTCAGATGACAGGTATTTAACAGCTGGCAGCCTTGCCAGACTGTTGGTTTTAAAACCACTAAATGGATAACTCTGTATAATCTGCTTAAATTTAGTAAATTTCTGATATGTTCAACTCGATGCGATTTATAATCAGAGGAAATTAAGACGATGTTTTGAATAAGTGGTATTGCGTATCAGCCTTACGAATTTTAAAATATTGGAGCGGACATAATTGTAGATCACTTGAGCAAAATTATTACATAGATTGTTTATTTTGAATCTTTACTATTCCCGAGTTATTATTTCTTTAACCTTTGACACGGTATTGAGTAGTGGAATTTCTCTAACTTTTAAAACGCTTCATGGATTGGTCCATATTTACAGAAAATTGTTGAATGTTAAATGAACATATTTGCGTAATAGAATGCGCTTTTCTTCCCAAAATAATTGCATTTATTCATACATTATGAAGCATTGAAGCCAAAAGGGTCAAATATAATATAAAACTCTTTAATATTAAATATTAAGGAGGAAGCTCTCTCAAAGAAGGCAGTTTCAAGTGCCAGAGTCTAGGTGTATCCCAAATCCAGTTCCATCAGTCTCAAATGTCAATTCAGCAACGACGACTCAAATAACATATGCACAATCTCTGAAAAATCAGGTTCCTCAAGTTCCTCCGCAGAAAAACAATATTGAAACCTCAATCGAATCCCTCATAAAAACTATGAATAATTTCATAATTAATATGCAGGGGATTATGCGAGAAATGTTACGAAACCAGAATATGTTCATTCAAGTTTTACGGACTCACCCAACATAAGAATGAAGTAGAGTATTTCTTAAGATCCCGAGATATTGACATTCTCTTAGTCTCTGAAACTCATTTCTCGTTAAAAATTTGCTTTCGAATAAATGGATACTCAACATACGATACAAAACATCCCAGTAGCAGAGCTTGTGGAGGAACAGCTGTAATAAATAATGATCAAGTAAAGCAATTCCCTCTACGCGAATATAAAACTGATCACGTACAAGCCACTTCAGTTGCACTAACTGGATTAAATATGTTATACTGGCTTCAGAAATATGTTATAAGCGAAGACCAGTTTTCACACTTTTTCTCTACTTTTGGTGACAAGTTTATAGCAGCCGGGGACTACAATGCTAAACATACCTTCTGAGGGTCTAGACTCGTCAACCCCAGGGGCAGGCAATTGCTGAATGCTATATCGAATTCAGGTCTAAAAGTTTTGTCTGGAGATGAACCAACATTCTGGCCCACGGATCTCAATAAAATCCCCGATCTCATAGATTTTGCAGTTATGAAGAACATAACAAGAGAACACATCATCGTTACTCCTTCCCTCGACCTCTCATCAGACCACTCTCCCACAATTCTCACAGTTTTCAACATTCCCTTGAACCCGGAAATCTCTTACCATTTCCTAAACAGTCATACAAATTGGTTGGTCATACAAACACCAGATGAAATTTAGTCTGCCATCAACGTCCTCACTACCACAATGACAACTGCCGCAAACTTGGCAACTCCGCACAAGGTCTACGCTAAAACAAAAAATGAGTCCTCATGTCATATTGAATCCCTAACCAAAGAGAAAAGGAAAGCGAGAAGACGGTGGCAAAAGCACATATCTCCCTACCTCAAAGCTCGTCTCGACCAGTGCAAGTCAAAACTGAGGTCAAATCTGGATGAAAAAAAAGAAATCTCCGAAGCCCGCTACTTATTTCGTCTAGGAGCCACACAAAAAACTGGCTATAGCCTGTACAAAGCAACTACAGCGTCCTATAACACAGGAGTCTCCAATACGGGTGAAAGATGGAGGATGGGCAAGGAGTAGTGATGAAAAAGTGAAAGAATTTGCTGATCATCTGGAAGAAGTATTTACTCCTAACGATACAATCTCTCGTGTGAATCCAACGATCATTAGCCCAATGGTCACAAATCCAATGAAAATAAGTCTATCTCTCTTGAAGAAAAATGTTCTTAAGTTTACTCTCTATTTTATCTAAACTGTTTGAAAAGATCTTTCTCCAAATATTGTACCCCCATATTGAAGCAAACCATGTAATACCCACGCACCAGTTTGGGTTTCGCAAGGGTCATGGAAATATTGCTCAGCTCTCTTTATAGACATCTCCCAAGTCTTTGATAAAGTGTGGCATGAAGGCCTTATTCACAAAATAGTCTCTTTTCTACCGGCAAATACCCTCCTGGAGAACTATCTAAAGGCTCGAACTTTTGTAGTAAAATCGAAAGACTCTGTTTCAACTCATAGAAAAGTTTCAGCAGGAGTTCCGCAGGGCAGTATACTAGGCCCTATACTATATACCATCTACACCTCTGACATGCCTGTTCATTCCCTAATTCAAAACTCAACTTTCGCTGATGACACTGCATTCATGAGCATTAGCACTTGCCCATTAATGGCCTCTAGACAACTGCGGTCTCATATACACACATTAGAATCTTGGCTCGAAAAGTGGAAGATAAAAGTAAATGCCACTAAGAGTGTACAGGTTACATTCTCTCTTAGACAGAACAATTGCCCAGCCCTCACTATTCACGGTAGTACCATACCCGTTCATAACCATGTCAAATATTTAGGTATTCACCTTGATCGACGTCTCACCTGGAAAAATCACATTGACTCAAAAATCATACAATTGAAATTAAAAATGGCTCAACTCCACTGGCTCATTGGATCCCAGTCTACTCTCAGTTTGGAAAATAAAATCACCATCTACAAAACCATATTGAAGCCAATATGGATATACGGCATCCAATTGTGGGGAACGGCATCGGCTTCTAACATAAATAAGCTACAGAGAAGACAATCAAGAATACTGCGTCAAATTTGTGGTGCCCCATGGTATGTTAGGAATGATAACATACACAAGGATTTAAACATTCCTTATATTTCCGAGGAAATAAGAAAATTAAGCAGGTCATATGTATCGAAGTTGTCCTCCCACTCAAACCCACTCGCTCAAAACCTTCAACATTTTCCCGGTCATATACGGCTATGAAGAAAGGGCACCCTAGACTTGGTCCGGTGATAAAAAGTTCGGCTAGCCAAAAATAAAATCCGGCTATGGCAGGATACTTTAGTTTAAGATAGGATTAAGATTTGAATACTTATTGTAAATTTCATAAGAAAAATCCAATAAAGAAAAATGAATGAAAAAAAAAAATATCAAAATAAAAAAAGTAATAATAATAATAATGAAATATTTTTACATTTTATTTATATATATTTCATATTTCTTCAATTTCAATTGCAAATTATCTGTGATTTCATCTAACTACACCTGTTTCAAATTGTTATTCATGAATTCTACGACAGTCTTGCTGTTCATCCGTCCATCATGTCGCATAGCCCCAAAAACACTTAACTTTTTTTTCATGGCAACTTCTGTGTGACAGCCGAAACAGACCGAATCGGCACAATTGTAATGGACTTTTGTGTAATCAGACAAGTTTGATTTCAATTGAAATGAATTGTTTAGATACAGGGGTCGTCAAGAGAATCAAAGAAATCTTTTTTTTTTCTCTGCTTCAATGGAAGAATTTGTTTATCGAAAGATTAAAGCCACAAATTTCGCGGAATAACTCTATATTATTGAGGGGAGAAGAGGAAGAGCGCGCCAGCAATTATTTGGTAAATATTTTGTGATAGAAACCGATTCATAGCAGACAATAATAATACGCGCAGTGTCTGAATGACTTTTAATTCTTTTGTTTCTGTATTCTTTAGAGATATTTTTCGGCGTTTTTTTTTTGTGTATTTGCTTGGAATAGTAGGTGCTATTTTGACAGTTGAGTTTGCGGTTAAACAAAGAGTCATTGTCTGGCAAAAAGATATTTTTAATTAAGTTTAAGTCTTACTTCAAGAAGGTATTTGCGTCATCTGTGTTTCCAAAAGAATACAATAACAGTTTTAACTCGTCGGATGGAATATCAAAATGTTAGAATTGCATAACATACTCGTATGTTATAAATAATATCTGTCATGAATATTGTTTTTAAATTCCATATTTTGGGTTTATGCATATTTTAGGACTCCATTGTATACTAACATTCTTTAAAAATTAATGATAGCCTTGGAAACACTGGGCGCACTACCAATTGACTATAAAGTTATTTTTAAGTACAGCGTGTCCGTAGGGAAGGAAGGGACTACTTTGTTTTGCCGCCATTTTGGTAAACATTAGTCTTAACAATTCATATTTGGCAGTCGTGAAGTAGAGACGTGGCAAATGTATTATGGAGAAATATTCGATAAATCAACGTGTTTTAATCGTTAAAACATTTTATTACAATCAATCATCGATTACTGCAACGATGAGAAAGTTACGTCAAAATTTTGGGAGAAACAACGTGCCAACAAGACGCACTATTTATCGTGTAGTGAATGATTTCGAAGAAAGGGGGTCTGTAGCTGATAGGGCCAAGCATGGGGCACAACGTACTGCAAGATCGGCTAAAAAACATTAATGCTGCTCAAGAAAGTGTTCAAAACAATCCATCAATCCCAATTCAACGCCGTGCTCTGGAGCTTGGTCTTCAAAGAACAACTCTGGCCACCATTTTGCACAAGAATTTGCATTTGTTTCCATTTAAGATTCAGTTGATAAAAGAGCTTCTTCCACAAGAGCATTTACGCCACCGTACATATGCCAATAGGATGTTACAGCTCGCCCAAAACAACCCCGATTTTCACGAAAAAATCATAATGAGTGACGAGGCATAGTTTCATTTGAATGGAATTGAAATGTGAATAAACAGAATAGTCGGTTCTGGGCAATGGAAAAACACTCAAATTATTTATCACTCACTTTTGCATCCATTAAAAGTGACAGTCTCTGGTGCGCAATTTGGTCAGGAGGAATCATTAGGCTTTACTTCTTTGAAACTGAAAACGGCGTAACGGTAATTGTCAATATCGTGAAATGATTAAAAACTTTTTAACGCCACAACTACATACTTTGAGCTTGATTGACATGTGGTATCAACAAGACGGTGCAACATCGCATACAGCCAGGATTACTATAGAATTACTGCGAGACCTCTTTCTAAAATAAGTTATTTCAAGTGGTGATGTTGATTGGCTTCCACGGTCGCCTGATTTGACTGCTCCGGATTTCTTATTGTGGGGATATCTGAAAAGCAATTTTTATGCGCAACAAATCAGAAACGCTTGAGCAACTCGAACAAAACATTCGTCATGAAATTAATAAAATACCGCGTGAAATGTGTGAGAATGTAATGAAAAATGTGCTCAAAAGGGCTCACATTTGTGAGGCTAACAGAGGCGGACATTTATCTGATATTGTATTCCATACATAATTGTCGACATTAAATAAAACATTTATCAACATAAGATCCATTCTCTTTCATTTAATCAAAAATTATAAACAAACAAAGTAGTATACCTTCCCGACGAACACCCTGTATAAACAAAATTACATTACGATTTCTCCGTAATGGACTTTGTCAGATCAGATCGAGCAAAAGAACTTGTTTACGAAGAGGTGAGAGATTTAATTATTGTTATTCCCCATGCACCAGCTAGGGAGATAGTTGAAATAATCAAAAAATCAGTCTCAACGATTCACGCAGTCATAAAAGAGCTCAGATTTGTGAGCAACCTCGATGTGTAGGTACCTCACACTGCTTCACCGGGAACTCACACTGTCTAGCGGACGCATCAATAACGGTCAAAGTTTATCTGGGAAGTTTTACCTCACTCACCGTGCTCTCCAGGCCACGCCCCGTCCGACTATCACCTATTTCGCAGTCTGAGCAACCACTTGAAGGATTTGAGTTTACATAACGACGAGGAAGTGAAAAATTGAGCTGGACGTGAGGCCGAGCGTTGTCATGCTCAATCGCATTCACTGAAGTCGACACCAATCACCAGTGATGGTTTCGCTTGGTTTCAACAGCTCGTAATGAATAACACCGACCTGGTCCCACCAAATACAGAGCATAACCTTTGCAACGTGAATATTCAACCGAGGCGACAACCCAGGAGCATAACCGGGCAGCCCCCATGGCCTTCTTTTCTTTGCATCACCCGTTGTAATGGGATGAAAAAAAACCCTTCCTCTTTTGTCGCTGAAGCAGTTGTTCACAGGCGCAAAAACGACGCTCAACGTCCCTTGGCTTCAACTCATAAGGAATTCAAGTTCCTTGCTTTTAAATCATTCCCAACGCATGCACACGCTTGGAAATCGCTTAGGGGAAACTCCTAATACTGAAGTCAGCTCTACCTGCATTTGACACAGATTCCCATCAAGCAACGTCGTCAATTCAGTGTCTTTGAAGGTTTTTCGTCTTCCCTCATGCGAACGGTCGTCAACATCAAAATCACAATGACGGAACCAATCTCGACACGTTGTTTCACTTAAGCAGCATCTCCGTAAACATTTTGAAGCTCTCGGTAAGTTTCAGCTGCCGTTTTCTTTGATTGAAAGAAGAAAATCCATACTTCTCGCATATGAGGATTATTTGGCACAAAATCATGTAAACATAACCAAAAGAATATGGCGTCAAAAGAAAATCTCTATTGTGTCGGGGTGGTATGTTTACCTTATACTTGAGCTTGGCTCATGACGTCTAGGTTATGGCAGAATCGACTAGCACTTACGGCTGGCGCCATCTATAGGTAAACAGTGGGAACTTAGTTGGGCACCTTATATTTCGTACATAAGGCCATGGTTCAAGCATTATAATTGAAGAAAGTAATTACTTTTCCTTTGATAATTAATTACCTAATGTCAAAGTCAAGAAAATTTGAGTCTGTAAGGCGATGCCGGAAAATATACTTTTGAAGGTGAGAGAAATAAAGGAGGTTCGGTTCGATTTCAAAAAATGGGCATATTTTTATTAAATCTTCTCAGTGTTGGCTTAACTGACGATGTTCTCGTGAAGATGATTCAGGGAAAAAAAAGAGAGCGAGGCCAAGTTGTTAGCAATCACGAAGACTATATATGTATATAGTTATACAGGGTGGCGCATAAGTAACGTTAACGGCGACTATATTGAAAGCGTTCTTGTGCATCATTTGGTTTTAACTCGTGAAGCAATTGCATCTTATATGGGAAAAGATGTAACATATGTAAAATTCTTTGCAAAGACTGCCTAGAAATCTCTAACTGCTGAGAACGTCGCCTGCTGAAAGTTTCGGGGTTTTCCTCAATACTTGGTTGCACTTGACCAATGGCCACTTCATTTTAAACTGCACGAGGTCTTCCAGCACGCGGAAGATCAGAGACAGCCCCTTGTTGCCCAAAACGCAGAACCAATCGGTAAATTGTTGGAGCGCTAGGAGCATTTCGAACATGAAAGAAATTTCGATATGATCTGAATAATCGAATGCTGACTTTCAAAGTAAAATTGAACAACTTTGGTTCTTTGTTTTATGCTGAGCCTTTCCATCATAAATTTCCTAAGTAATATTTAGTTAATTCTGTAAAGAGACGAAAAAAAAGACAAACAAAAAATGTATTCACTGATCAAATCTTAACGTTCCTTATGCGCCACCCTATACAAATTTAAACTAGAAATTCATTTATTGAAAGGTATGAAAAGATATAAATACATATGTATATATATATATATATATATATATATATATATGTATATACATATATGTATTAATTCAGTAAGTATCGACAACTGCGTTAAACAATAATGAAATAAAAGTTGCATCGAAATCATAGCTTAGTATGTGTTTTATTTAACTTTACTTTTGAAGCCGATAAATGGACAACCCGGTGTGACAAAAGACTTAAATAGATCTCTTATTTTTTCGATGTTAGAGTCTAAATGCAGAAACTGAAAATTTAGGGGTCAGGATTTTCTGATTTTATAATAGCAAAAACTCACAGTCCTGCTGTAGTTTTTATGGGAAAATTTTATCACCGTCGTCCTTAAGCAAGACTCAGGAAGCTTCTCCGGGCTTTAATGCACAGTTGGCTACTTAAAAATAGGCCAATATGAATTCCAGACTTCAAGTCAATTTTTCACTTTTAGAAATTTGTGTATATTTAAGACATTAATGACCATTTAAACTGTTTTCTGGGAAAAGCGTCATTTCTTTAATTTAGTTGCAACTTTTTGGAGCTCTGCTTAGCATATATCGAAGTCGTTGCGTATCGGGCCATTCATACCACAATTCGTGACACTTCAATTTGTTAACCTGTCTCGTGTAGATTGTCTGAGTAGTTTGAAATAATAAAAATATATCAAGAGAAAAAACTAAAACAACTTCTCATTCGTTTTAAAGAATTCTTTCTGACTGGAATTTCTATATATTCACAATTCATTGAGGAAAAAATCTAATGAATTTGCATATTATTTCGCTAGGATTTTGTTTATATATTATATTCTTTCTCCTTTTTGTATTGCAGAAACTCGCAATATTAACAAACAAATGTGCCCCAGTTGACCGACAATATCATCGACCATATGGTTTCATTGCAATCGATTGATGGATTTAGTTCAGCTTTGTTGCCGTTTCTTATACGTTTTCTGTCAAACACTTTTTGTGCGAAGAGGTGGAAGATGAGGAAAATATTGAATAAAATTGATTGAGTTCCAAAAATAACCATTAGTGCCTAAGCAAATGATTTTGGAGATTGATGTTATGAAAGATATTTGAAGTAATTTAATAAGAAATCATGATTGGTGAAAAGATGTTGCAACGCAACGATCGGGTGATAGCCCACTATCAGGCACGTGGGATGAAAATATTCGCGTGTGCAAAATTCTTTACATTTTATTTTTCTTATTGGCAAATGTTGATGGCGATCATAATCTAATATTTAACTATAAGTGGATACCATTGATATGTTCAAAAATTCTAGAATTACAAAGGAATATTACCAATATCGGTAATTACAATTTGCCAGTAAAGAAGATTAAGGATAATAAAGTTTGGAATTTAGGATATTTCAATCTACTCGTATTTTGCTTGTTGAACAGAAACTCGTATGAAAAGGCCACGTAATTTTGGTATTATGAAGCATTGCATGCAAGTTGGAGGGATTGAGGAGACAAAGGTGGAATTTATAAACAAAAATTTGACAGATTTCATATTAATAAGTGCAAATAAACAAAATTGATTGATGATTTTCTTTTTTCAATCGAATAAACCGGCGGCCGAAGCTCATAGAGAGCTTCAAACCGTTTACAGAGATGCTGCTTTAAGTGAAACAACGTGTCGAGATTGGTTCCACCGCTTTAAAGACGGTGATTTTGATGTTGACGACCGTTCGAGTGAAGGAAGGCGAAAAACCTTCGAAGACACTGAATTGACGGCGTTGCTTGATGAGGATCTGTGTCAAACGCAGATAGAGCTTGCTTCAGTATTAGGAGTTACCCGCCAAGCCATTTCCAACCGATTGCCTATGTTAGGAATGACTCAAAAGCAATGAACTTGGGTTTCTTATGAGCTGAAGCCAAGGGACGTTGAGCGTCGTTGAATTCTTCCACCACCTCAAAATTATAGTTGTCAACGTTCACACAGCGTCCCAAACGAGTAGACTCTTTGTTCATTGAAACCAATAACTTTATTTTGTTCTCGTTTAACACCAAACCCATTTTCGCTGCTTCCTTCTCGATGCTTGAGAAGACTGCAGTAACATCTCGCAGTTTTCTGCCATTGATGTAACATATTGCTTTTGTTTAAGATGATACCACAAGTGTTAATTACACCTTTCCTCATAATCATCTCCAACAGTATGTTGAAGAGGTCGCACTATAGACTGTCGCCCTGCCTAAACCCTCGTTTGGTGTAAAAAGGCTCGTTTAGATCTTTGCCTATCTTTACTGAAGACTTCGTGTCAGTCAGCGTCATATTACAAAGACGTATATGATTCGTAGGAATTCCATACTCGGACATGGACTCATACATTTTTTGCTGTATTGGGCTATTGAAGGCAGCTTTATAATCAACAAAAGCAGATTGGGTTGAAAAATAATGACAATTTTTCACGTCCTCGTAGGGTGATGTCTCAGGAGGTTCCGAAGGGATGTGTTAATACTAACGTTATTGTTATCAGACTTTCACATAATAAGCTTAAGTTCTTTGAACTAGAATGATTTTGTAAGGTTTTGTTTATTTTAA
>JAHXMU010023610.1:7807-20247 GCA_019455685.1 Philornis downsi | reverse complement strand
CAAGGAGGATTCCTCAAAGTGAAGAGGTTGCCTCATGCATAAATACAGGGAGAATTTAATAATGCTTTACTTTCCGGAAAAAGAGCAACATTTTGATAGTCTTTGGTCACAAAATGCAGTTCTGTACTCTTTTCTAGAAAACATGTTACTTTTTGACAAAATTTTATGTTTTTTCTAAAAATGTCGCCTTCGAAGGGAACTAAAATTTCGCTCTTTTTCTATTACAATAATTCACTGAGTGAGGAAGTTGCTTTCAAAATGTGACGATGTTTCTCTAAGTGGGGGCAGACGCTGCTCTGATTTCGTAAATAAAATGTGCTTGAATGTTGTGCAAAAGTCGCTGCAAATAATGGGTTAATTCACTTCACGATTCCCAAATAATATAGAATACGTAGCTTTAACATTCACGCCGTGTAGTTTTTTTCCACTTTGACTAGAAGAATTGAAAATATACGAGGTGTGTTCAAAAAATAAGGCGAATTCTCATTTTTCTTCAAAAATATTTATTTATTCATCAATTTCTAATTTATCTCCCTCAAAGTAGTCACCCTCAAATATAACACACTTGTGCCATCGTTTTTTCCAATCCTCGAAGCAGTTCTGATATGCACTTTTTGGTATGTCCTTGAGCTCTATCAGCGATTCGGTTTTTATCCCCTCAATCGTCGCGAAACGCCGTCCTTTCATGGGTCTCTTCAATCTTGGGAACAGAAAAAAGTCTCAGAGGGCCAAATCTGGTCAAGACGGTAGCTGAGGCATGATAACGGTGTTGTTTTTGAGCAAATAATCTCTCACAAGCAAAGATGAGTGAGCAGGGCCATTATCATGATGCAAAAACCATGATTTTTTTTCCACAATTTTCCGGGCGTTTTTCTCATACTGCTTCAAGTGGCGCAAAACTTCAAGGTAATACTCCCTATTTACCGTACGATCTCGTGGTAAGAACTCCTGATGCACTACGCCATTGTAATCGAAGAAAACAGTAAGCAAAACCTTGATATTTGATCGAACTTGGCGTGCTTTTTCTGGTCTTGGCTCTCCTGGACTCCGCCATTGGGACGATTGGGCTTTGGTTTCGATATCATAACCATATACCCATGACTTGTCACCAGTTATGACCCTTTTAAACAAATCTGGAGCATCGTTGATGTCATTCAACAATTCCTGAGCGATGCTCATGCGACGTTATTTTTGATCAAAATTCAGCAATTTTGGAACGAACTTCGCTGCCGCACGTTTCATGCCCAAAATTTTCGAAAAGATTGCATGGCATGAGCCAACCGCAACTTTTCTAATTGTAATTCAACGATTCTCTATAACAATTTCCTTCACTTTTTTAACATTTTCATCGGTTGTTGATGTGTTGGGGTGTCCAGAGCAAGCGTCGTCATTCATATCTTCTCGATCTTCTGTGAAAAACTTGTACCACTTGCAAACATTTGTTTTGACTCAGAAACTTTCACTGTATGCCACTGTCAACATTTCAAGTGTTTTTGAGCACTTAATTCAATTTTTTACACAAAATTTGATGCAGCTTCTTTGATCAATTTTTTCGATAGCAAAAAATCGCCGAACACGCAAAACACTTGTCTTATTTATGTCCCTCACAAACAAACTAAACGTGCTATATGGATAAAAAGATCGACATATTTTCAAGACGAGAGCACCAACATAAAAAAAAGTATTAATCGAAAGTCGAATATAAGTTAACACAGAACATTAACCACTGTGCTTCTCCAATATAAACCACGACAAACCACTGTGTCGCAACATGCGCGCCTCTGTTTGCGGATAATATTACAATGACTTCGCAGACAGCGCACTGTTAGCGGATGTTTACAATGAACTACACATTGTTAGTTTTAAGTTATTTAGAAATAAACGCATTTGGAAGGATGAAGAAAATAAAGTTTTAGTTTGTAATCGCAGCTCAAAATATTAAGACGTCGTTCTCTCTTAAATTAACTTGTACGTAGCCAGCGAAATTTGAAAATTCACCTTACTTTTTTTAACACACCTCGTACAGAACCTAGTTATAGGCACACAGAAAAAAAGAACTAGTTTATCATGTCGAGACAGAGAATACAGTTATGTTGTTGCCAGGCCAGGTGCTGATTCCTCCAGGCATCCTTCACGTTGCGTTGTTTCTCACCAGCACCTGCGAGGTCCCTAAATCTGAAAGGAGACAAGTTTGGTCACTTGCAAATGATTTTTTCCTCTTAAAATGGGTTTGTTCGAAAAAACTAAATCGCCTTAATGTTGTTCCACAATCAACAAGTAGTCCGATCCATGAAACGCTTTGTTTTTTTAAATTTTGAAACACTTTTTATTTTGATTTATATATCTTAATGACAATTTTTAAATACACAAAACTCTTGTTTTGTGTTTATCTGCCATCATTTTTTCATACTTAAATATTTAAGAAGTGCGAATATATATTCATACTAAATTGCCCGGTCCATGCGAGTTTATTATAGCTATTTTCGGCTGCACATTTTCAATAAATAGCTTTAAGGCCGCACCAAAGTATTTAGGCGTCGCACTTTATGCATCTCCAATACGTCCAAAAAGTTTCCAAATGATATAGAACCCATATAAACGAAACCGGAAGACGATTTCAGTGAATATTTTACTTAATTTCATAACAAAATCAAATACTTAATGCAAATCAAAACTAGTGTTGTGGTCATTGACGTCAATGGCTTTCTATGAAACGGCATAGTATATTCGAATTTTAACTTGATTTATAAGTTGCACCTAGGAATTACTTGCAATTTATTAATGTCCAATTATAAAAAAAAATTTAAACAAATATTGTCTGATGTTAAAATCTCATGGCTGGACTGACAACTTTAGCGTATCTTATGGCTTGATGACATATATCTCTGCTCACCAATAGCATAAACGCGTATCCAATTAGGCCACAATAAATAGCTAGAATATGCTAATATAATTTGTTATGCAATATAGAATATGAAAACATACTTAGCTGTGTATTCCAGCATCAATATTTAGAAATCGGTAGTAAAATATTTAAAAAAAAAAACGCAATGATCTCACCATCAATATAAAACTATTCGCTGTTCTCACATTGCCTGCTAACCGCCCAGCCAAAGTTGAGACCGTTTGCCAAAATGGCGACGTTGATCTTGAAAACTTCAAGTTCGGTGCTGAAACCTGGGTATCTCGAAGAACGCCAGTACTAAAGTCGAAAGGATCACTGGGTTTATGAGTAGATCGTCGAACAATCCAGCTTCCGAGATCTTGTTGAAGGAAGGAAACTGTTCATTTCCCAATCGATCACGTGGCCAAAATTTTTCGAAAGTTAATGAATACACTTATCCACTTATGTAGGCATCGAGTACGAAAGAAAATATCATCTATTTTCCACTTATCTCACATAGACAAGGATTGCAATCATTTCGGTCTTTTGTGTTTCTTCTTCGACATAACCTATCCAGGGCAACTGCTGTATTTTGCTGCGCTTAAGCATGTCGTTGTCGATATGCAGCTTATATAGAACACGATTCATACAGCTTCGATATTCTGCATTAACCATAATGGGTCCATATTTGTTTCTGCCGAAGTCTCCTACAACTCATTTATGCGCTTACACAATAGTCCAGTATTCTGCATTAAAACAGGTAGGACTAACGCCTGGTGCTGTTGAATTTTTGTTTGTCAATAGAGGATTTAAATAGCTTGCTAAGCCTTAGTAACTTGTGTTTACAAGCAATATTCTTTGCCTAGTTTCTTGGCCAATATATTCAAATTTACTGTTGGCGGAGCCGCATTGTATGGATTTATCCATCATTCCAAAACTACAAATATCAACATTAAAGCAATGTTCCAGTCTTTACTCATGGAAACAAACAATTCGGCTTGGCCTTGTTTATAGTTAGATCTATTCGTACCTACTCCTTATCTATGTTTGAGAAGACTGCTATAACATCTCATAGTTTTTGCTTAATGATGTTTATGTCATTACAGTATCCAGGAAACATATGGTTTTTTTCGAATATGCACGGCTAATGCATGTTCACTGAATCTTTCCTGATAATCATCTCCAAAAGTATTTTGAAGAGGTCACACAATAGATTTATCAAAATCCTGGTTTGGCATAAAACGAATAAGTAAAATGTATTCCAATTTTTGTGTTGGTCAATTTTAGAAAAAGATTCGCAGAACTCAAACTTTGCTAGGGTTTTATCCAGGTTTTGCCACATCAAACTGTCGCAGACGTCCTTGTGGTCAACGAAAATGTGTTATGCGCCAATCTGTTTACATATATATTATGGTAGCTCCTGGATTACCTGTAGTGTAAATATCTTGTCAGTTGTAGATTTACCAAGTCTAAAGTCATAATACACTTGGATTTCAAGCGAGCAAAATCGTGTTTAGAAGTTGATGCTTGCTTATTATCAGCTCATCTTAAATAGCCTTAAATAGTCTTAAATAGCTCTGCTGGCAAACTATCATCGCACGTAGCCATATTGTTCTTAAGCCGCGATATTATAGTGCAAGCTTCGTTTTTATTCTATTGCCATTGTCGATAATTGATCGCTGTGTCTTGTAAGGTCAGCGTGATCTTCTTTACATGTGCCGCCACCTATAATATAATTACAGCATTCTCTGCGTATCCATCTCATTTGTCGCCTTCGCTCTCTCTCGCTGCTTCTCGCTCTTCCCACAGGCGCTTCTATCTCTCATAAAATGTCTAATTATCTTCTCTTTTCAATTCTTATACCGTTCTCTTACAATCGGCTGTGGCGCCCAATAGCTCAGACGCAATGCGGCGTTTTTCTCAGTACCAGGATTTGTTTAGACAGGCTTCTTTATACCAGGGTGGTTCCAAAACTAGTCGACATGACGTATAGATGGCGCCAGTAATTTGAAAAAAATTATTTCGCTGAGAACCTTATAAAACATATGTATTACGGCGCCACGTTGTTTAGTATTTTAATTTGAGCTATCAAAAGTAGACGATCTCAGTGAATTTGCAAACTTGGGGAGAAATTGGTCACCATTAAGTAATTTAATATTTTCATTTGAAAGGTCTTAGTCCAACCAATACTAAAGTCGAACTAGATTTTACTCTGGGGGAGTCTGCTCCATCGTTTGTTGCTGTAAAATATTGGGTAGCAGAATCTAAACAAGGCTGTACGAGCTGCCAAGACGAACACCGCAATGGTCGATCAAACGAGGTGTCCAGGACAAACACGGTTAGCAAAATTCATAAAATAGTATTGGATAAACGTGCGTGAGCTAGCTAAAATGATAGGCACTTCAGAAAGTGCTAAACGTCGTATATTAAGCGAAGATTTGGAGATGAGATGGTTGCCGCGCTTCCTTTCAGTAGAGCGAAAATAGCGGCGTGAAGATGTTTCAGTAGAGTGTTTGGCGATGTTTCACGGCAATAAAGTCGAATGTTTGCGCCGATTTATAACCATGGCTGGGACATGGATCCAACACTCCACAACTGAGGCAAGGGAGTGGGCAGTCAAAGCAGTGGACTGAAATTGCAGAATCGTGTCCAAAGCAGGTAAAGATGGTTCCATCTGAAGGCAAAGTCGTAGCATCTGTTTGTGCGATGCGCATGGAATTATTTTTATCAATTATCTTCAAAAAGGTAAAACTACCAAAGGCGAATTGTATGCTAATTTATTATAGCGTTTACGTGGTGAAATTGTGGGAAAAATGCCGCATTTGGCGAAAAAGAAAGTGTTATTTCATTAAGATTATGGTCCAGCTCCCACATCCACTATTGCGATGGCCAAAATTAATTAACTAAATTTCGAATTGCTTCATCACGCACCTTATTCAACAGATTTAGCACCCTCGGACTAGTTTCTATTTCGAAACTTGAAAAAGTGGCCCGGTGATAAAAGAAGAGGTGAGTCTGCCGTTTATAACTATTTTAAGGAATTCGACAGTTCTTCCTATAAACAGGTTATACAAGCTATTGAATATCGCTGGAGAAAGTGTATTGAGCTAAATATAGATTATGTTGAAAAATAAAGAAAATTTTGTTCAACTTTTTTGTGGCTTCTTTGTTAGGTCGGCTAGTTTTGCTATTGCCCCCGCACCCAAGTACAGTTTGCCATCGAAAACAAGTTGTATTGCCATTTACGTCGGGATTAAGAGCATTTTGTCGTAGTAATTGAGAGAGTTTCTTGAAGTAGGTTGTGCTTGCCTTGGGGATATTCAGCTTTGCGATATACAGCTTTCATTGAACTCGGTTGCGGACATTTTTCGCTCTCCTCAAACATTTACATATCATCTAAATGTTATTATTAAAATTCATAACGGATCTGGTTTCTCTCAATATGATCTGGAGGTAGCCGTGTTGTCATGTGGATTTAAGTTGACCACCAAATACAAGTAAGCGGAAGTTGATTTTATCATAATTTATCGATTTTGGCTGTAGCTGAAATTGTTGATAAGTGTGTTTGTGTGAGAATGGTTTGTGTTTAAAAAACGTGTTGTGTTGGGCGTAATTTTGGAAATTTTTGAATTTGACTAAAAATTTAAAAAATTAAATAAAAATTAGTTTGTCTGCTTTTTTTTTTTGGAGTCAGTGCGCTGCACAAATTATTGGTATTTTTCTATGAAACTGCTCAAAAATGCAGATGTCAGGGTCATAAAAACATGTTCTCGTCCAGTAAATGATCTCACTTGGTAGGTACACTGGTTCATTGAGGAATTTGCGTACAACCACTTAATGCAGTAACAGACAATTTACTACTTTCCTATTTTCATCAACAATTGCTTCAATGGTTTCTTCACTTCTTCTTCCCTTAACCATCCCACAAATGCCTTTAGGTTTTTATCTCTACCACAACAGTTTCAATCAACACTATCATGATATTTTTTTTTAACTTATTTATTTAACAACTTTTCTTCCTTAAGCTTAAGCTTCAGGGGCAACGGGCAAATGGGCACCTTGAGGTTGGAAACCATTTTCATCGGCAACATAGTTGACGGTGTAGGTTTGACCGTCATCAGCAACGAAGGAGAAGGAACCACGGACTGCAAGAGATTCCTGTTCAGAACCAACGTTGTTCAAGACACCTTCAGCATTGGCTTCAACACCATCACTGGTGGCATAACTGCAAAAAGACAACGAGAACAGGATAATTGACAAATGATCAACTGTGTTATATTTCATTTGGCACACTTACGCATATTTGAAGGATTCAGGCCCGACTTCGGACTCTTGTCTCAACACTTCAGCTTCAGCTTCAGGGCGGGGTGGGGCAGCCAAAGCGACGGCGAAGAGGGCAGCGAAAACAATGAAGAATTTCATGTTGAGATTTTTGTCCGGTGGTTCTTGGTTTTCTGTGTAAACTGACTTTATTGCTATCACGATCACTGCTTTTATACTTAAATAGCATGAATAAGTTATCGTCTTCTCATTTATGATAGGCAGAAATCTCGTTTAAGAGTCATATTAATTAATATTTAGTCTGCGAATTTGGCAAAAAAGAAACAGAGTAGGCTTTGGTAATTCTAGACATATATAGGTATAATTTGTATTTATGTTATGTCTGAGCTTGGTCAATTTTCATCTCAGTACTATAGAAACAATTTAAAGGTCATATCTATGCACATACTTGCCTGGGGTGGAGTCGTTTTAAAACACGGTTTTGAGTGTGTACATATATATCTCATGTAATATAAAAAATATTGAGATAAACGTGGATTCAGTTTGTCTGTTAGAAATTTTTCTGTAGTATGTTTAATAAAATCGAAGAATTTACATCCAAAAATTATGATATTAATTTAACTTTTACTGATATATTTTACGATGACTCGTCTACAAAAGTTTTCGTACAAATTAAAATCAATTGGTAAAGGCTACCGTTAACGTATACATGATTTTTACGACTTGGCAAACTTGTTTTAGACTTTTTCAACAACATTCAGCCGTAGATTGGTGTAAATTAGGTGGTGGAAAAGGAATTTGTGTTGATGATATAAAAATTGTAATAAAGCTACATGTTGAGAGGGATGGGGTCTTTTCTGTTCTCTAATTGTCATTCATTTGGTTTTTGTTTTGTTTTTTGGAATCTCCCAAGCAGCTTACTATTTGCACTAGTATTCCATACGTAGGTTAGAATTTCCTGATATAGTATTAGATATTTATCTATTGATAGAAAAAGCGCCCAGCTGAGCAGCCTAATTAACATATGGTATCTCCAATGTATATGAGGCAATTACTTGATATTCGTTAATGGAACTCATTTTTTACGTCAGACTAAATATGAATGGCAGCTCCATAAAAGAGGATCGGATTCAGCTTAAACACGAAAAAAAAACAAACAAAAAAAAATTGTAGCATGAGAATACAGAAGAAAACTGTGAAAGAGACAATTATTGGGACTGTCACAAACTTTGCAAGAACCATTATCCAATATCCAATTCTCCAATATCCAATTCTCCAATAGCCAATTCCCCAATATCCAATTCTCCAATATCCAATTCTCCAATATCCAGATTCTTCAGAGTGTAAGCACGTCTAATTGACGTCGATCGACAAATATAAGACTGATATTATAGTTAATCAGGAAACAATGTAGACTGGAAACGCCTGCAGAAATGCATGAACTAGAAAGTGGTGCTTTTAGCTGACAAGAGTAAGAAAAATCTTGTCTCAAGGCTCAACCTTTTAAGCTACTCAATTAGAAAGAGCATTAAAAATAAGTTCTTGTCATGCTGATTTGAGCACACGGCGCGATAGAACAGCAACCCGATGAAATCAAAAATATATTTTTATTGAGTGCCAGGATAGCAGTTACGGCAACTGCACTGGCCACAATATTAAAGTGGTTCTTTGGATTCTATAGGGTGACGCATAAGCAACGTTAAGATTTGATTAGTAAATACATTTTTTTTGGTTAAGTCTTTTTTTTCGTATCTTTACAGAATTAACTAAATAATACATGGGAAATTTATGATGGAAAGCCTCAGCACAGAACAAAGAACCAAAGTTGTTCAATTTTACTTTGAAAGTCAGCATTCGATTGTTCAGATCATATCGAAATTTCTTTCATGTTCGAAATGCTCCTAGCGCTCCAACAATTTACCGATTGGTTCAGCGTTTTGGGCAACAAGGGGCTGTCAGTGATCCTCCGCGTGTTGGAAGACTTCGTGCAGTTCGAAATGAAGTGACCATTGCTCGAGTGCAAGCAAGTATTGAGGAAAACCCCGAAACTTTCACCAGGCGACGTTCTTAGCAGTTAGAGATGTCTAGACGGTCTTTGCAAAGAATTTTACATCTTTTCCCATATAAGATGCAATTGGTTCACGAGTTAAAACCAAGAACGCATTTAATATAGTTGCCGTTAACGTCACTTATGCGCCACCCTATATTTGCAAAATGGTAAAGAAACATAGCCGTATTTTAACAGTCGTTAAGTTTAGACTAGACAGCATTTGTGCTCGAATGTAGAGTTGCATTGCGACCAGGTGCTACAGACCCATAGAGTAGCAGAAGTGGTAAGATAGGCCTCATCTCGGTCAATGGGGATTATGTACCGTACTAGCATAATCAATTTGGTATCTTCTGGCAGGAAGAAAGGGGTGACAATTGAGGTAGCATGCTCTCAAAATTGTCAACCCGTATTCCGTATTACCTATAGATAGTCCAAGTTTAACTTGACTATCCCAGGGGGGCGTTGGCAATCGCATTGTAATATGCCCAGTGTGTCGCACACCGACGGCGAGACTCACGTAAAACCTTCGTGGACTCTGGACAGCAACCATATATGCCGGAATTAGCGATATTTAGGTAAGGTGATGACTGGATAGTCAGCAATATGCTCTCTACGCTGGGTGTTTTGGCCAGAGCAACGAAGTTTGCTTCCAGAGTGCTTGTTCGACGTAGAGCAACTGTAGCATAGTTGTAGGAAGTGTGTCTGCCGACCTCTTAGAGGCAGTCTGACATGAGGGTTGAGTTGCAAGATTGTTCGGATCAGGCTGACCGCACAATCTTGTTCAGCTTGATAGGCGTCAGCTGCTGCGCGGTGCAGGGGCCCCAGTCGCTGGACCGCAAGGAATTGAAACTGAGAGTAGGTCAGCTGCAGGGTCTGAAAATCTTCTGAATTATGGGCATAGTCAAGGGCTTTCACACGGTATGTATTTGATTAGTAGGGAATGCTCCATTTGGCCACAGGGGGACAAAATGTGGTCCTGGGATGTGAAATAGGAAACTTGAAATTGTGGGTTTCTGAAAATCAGCCGAAACTTGTAGGGTATAAATTCTAAAAGAGCTTCAGAAAAGCTATTGCCGGATATGAAAGTCGCTGGCGGAGCATTTTCCACTTAATATCGTCAAATATTTCTGCAGACAGTGATATTTTTATGCCTTATTGTATTTCGAGGAAATCGTTAAACATAGTATGTTATGAGTTTGATTTGTGTTCTGAACGATATCAATGTTTCTGAATTTCATTGCGCACAGATTCATTATTAAACATCTTAACAGAGCACCGTTATCTCGATAATAAAGATGGTGGTGATGGGCCAATATGGTTTGCGTCTTTGCTAGTTAAATTCGAATTTATCTTCACTCACATCAAAAATTTTTGTGATTAGTTGAGCGAGCGTCAAAGATGGACACCAGCAAAGAGAAAATACTTTTTCTTCGATAAAAGCGGAAGCGCAAGCCAAGTTTCTGAAAATGTATGTATATGTATAGTTTTTATGTTTCTGATGCTGTAACAACCTACCAAGCGCAATTTTTGTTTCATTGATTTCACTACGCTTTCAAAGGTCAATCTCCCAAAATGTCGATAAACCAATGGTAATCGTCAATGCCGGCCTTTATGTAAGTACTGTTTCGAATTCTCAGGAGCTAAACATTGCCTAAAAAGCCAATTGGAACCACTTGAACAGAGTTAGATACAAAAAGAAGCTCGATGTATGGATGCGACACGAGTTAACGCAAAAATAGCTCACGGAACGATAGGAGAGGAATTGCGTCCAATCAGAAGAAGATGCGGAAGCCTGGTTGGAAGATCCTTACACATTCACTTTATAGTCCTGACCTGACAACAAGCTGTCCTTGTCTATAGCAAATGATTTTGCTGGAGAAAAATTTGCTTCAAGAGAAGTTTGTGAAAATCGGCCTTCCCAGGTTTTTGCCAATAGACACGAAGGATTCTGTGTTATATAGACGCTTTTTTATCATTATAAACAAGTTTGTTATCATTTTATTTGGTAAATGAGTTGTTTTGTGAATATCAACATTATTTACTGACGAAACTTCTTCCAATAATGCTTAGTTAAACTCTTTAATGGTCGGTGATGTCACAGAAAGGCCTCTGCTTTTGATCTTCTCATGTTGCTTTGAAATAGAATGTACGAGTAAAAACTAAGGATCGTTAACGCAACGAAATTAAATTCGAAAATAATTTTAATTTGTTATAGTAAATAGAATATAAATTAAAGATATACAAAATGTTTATTTCGAAATTAAACGAAATTACAGACAATTTTGAATGTGATTCTTACGCGGATTCTTAACGGAAACGGAATCAAAACCCATTTTAATTCTGGTTCAGTTTGTGGAATGTTTTGTTTGTATTTCATTGAAAGGTTTTCAATTCAATCCAAAAGAAAAATTTTCTTTCGGAAGTTTCAAAAATAGATTATTTGAAGCATTTTTATATTTTACAGTTGTTTTCGTTTCCGGTAAAAAACGAAGCAATGTGTGAAGCGAATTGTTGTTTCGCAAATGGATCAAAAACAAAATTTTAATGTAGCATTAAATAAGTTTACAATATCAAAACCGAGGTAAAATTGAACTTTTGTGAAGACCACAGCGACGAAATGTTGAAAATTATACAAATCATATGAAGAAAACGTTAGAGTTCAGCACAAACATTGTAATATGAAGAACGTAGAAACGGATTTTTGAATTATTTCTTTGTGTAGCCGCAGGACTGACTTATTTCTATTGCGTTTAAATTATAAATAAATATCTATTATGTTATTCTAAGAAAACCACGCTTTTTGGAAGAGATTTAAAAAGGGTTTAAAGGTAATATTTTACGCAATGAAATATAGAAAAATTTTACTCAGATCTATATCAGTTTATTTCTTCTCATCTCAGTTTTGTATTCATCTCCAAAGTTAATGCTGTTGTTTGAAAATCTACTTCCCGACTAAAAAAATTAAAAATAAATAAATAAATGAAAAAATAGAAATCAGACCGAAGTTATCACATTTTCACCAATTCAAACCTAACAGTATAAGCATATTTTCTACCTCCAGATGAGTACTTTTTGATACTGTTGTAAACTACTTCTAGCAAATTGTCGGCTCTTTTTTCATGTCCTTTGAAGCTTAGAGACTGCTGGCGAAATTCATTGGTTAAAAAGCACTAAAGGTATACCCGAAAAAACATCTTTCCTCCCAATCATAAGCCCATATAAATA